>CM021108.1:468447344-468751601 GCA_007115665.2 Sequoiadendron giganteum | reverse complement strand
ACTGAGCACTCATCCTTGTCCTTAATAGAGGTTCAAGCCAACAAGTTGAGGCACATTTTCCAACACCACCCGTGGGGTCTTTAGAAAAATTTAATGTAATTTTTTTTAAAAAAAATAATATTTTTTTCCTTATAAAATAAAGAGTTTTTTATATATTTTTAGTATTAAAATATAATAGTTTTTTTTCATGTTTTTTTAACTTAAAAAATTAAATAGGCAACTTTTTTTGTTAAATAAATTCACATGCATTGTACCTGGACTTTTGGGAGAGACATATTTTTTCTTCCAGCACCACTATATTTGGCGGGCCTTTATTTCTAGAGGTGATTTTGAAAAATTTGGAGGAGTTTTGTTTTTCCCTTGCTTAGTCCCTATCCGTTGGGCTTTTTAATTTTGCACCTCACCTTCTAGAGGCCATATCTCGGTCACACGGTGGACTTTTTCAGTGCAATTTTTTTTGAAGCAGGGTAGAATTTCAAGATCTTTGTGATGGTAAAGGTTTTTTTCCAGTTTTTCCTTCTAGTTTTTTCCAAAATTCAGTTTTATCAGTGTTGTTTCTATTCAGTTCTCATTTTTAAGACTTCGACGGGCCATATCTTTTGCATTCAGACACATTTTTGGGTGTCATTTTTTTGAAAATGCATGTTTTTTTGTGTAATTCATCATGGTGCTACCCGTTTCCTCTTTTTCTATCAGAGAATTCTATTTTCAACATGTTTTCCTTTATTAGATATTATGGGCTCCCATTGTATGCACTTCCTATTATGTAGACACATTGAGATAAAGTGCCATTATGGTGTATAATTTTTTGGGGATTTTGCATATCCTGTTGTGCCTTTTGTATTCACACTAATATAAAGTGCCATGGGAGGGTTGATGTTTTCCTTTGGTTTTCCATCAAACCTTTGTCAAGTGAGTGTCCCTTCCACGAAAACAGTGAATCCTAGTAATGCTTGCCTCATGAATGTGTGCCTTAGTTTTCACACCCTTTATTTGTAAGTTGTTTCTCCTATATACACTTCTTGGTTTTACACAGTTTTAGTGTACCTATCATGGCTCTCCCTTTTTCAGCATTATGAGGGGGTTTTCTACTGTTCATGCTAATGCTTCCTTGGTTTCACATTGGAGTGAGATATGTATACAATATTTGTTCCTATGTACTTTCAGATACAACATACATTAGTGGTTGGTTACATGCACTTCGATGAGATGGATCACTTGCCATATGGAAACTCTTGCATTCCTATTTCTGAAGGTTCTTCATTCAACACTTTATCAGTCATCTTCGACAACAGTCTACAGCTTCGTGATTTTGGATGTTCTACATGTTCCTATTTTTTAGGGCATTGTCTTGTTTGGAGGCTTCTTCAATCCTTCACTTGGATTTCATCTCTTTTTGGAGTGGATTTTTTCTCTATTTCTCCGCATCATAGAGATCTTCTATTTGTACATGGGTACCTTACATGGCCTTGTTTGTAGGGACCCATCATGCATTCTCTTTTTAGGGTTTTTAGCTGCTCCCTAAGTTCATCTTAAGGGGGGTGTTAGAGTTATCATTCATTAGCTAATAATTAATTAATCTTTAATTGATTATTACTCTAATTTATTTTCATGCACTTAAGCTAAACTTAGGAGTGGTTTTACGCTTTATTAGTTGAGCTAATATTAGATCATTATGTCTCGTCTCATGTGATGTTGAAATTTGTCATGATTTGATCCCTTTCTCATTTAGGGTTTTGCTCTTATAAGCACTTGACCCTCATTGTAATTATCTTGAGATTTCATATCTTCTTGAGAGTCTCTTGCTTTTGTAGCCTTTTCTTGTTGAGGAATATTGCACATATTGTTTGCAGATCTCTTGTGTGGAAGGTGTATTTTTTTTTTGTTTGATGTTGTGGCTCGTGGTTTTGTTCTTATTTCACAATTCTAACATAAGCAAGACTTTAAGGGTTAGAGTCGAATGAAGTAAATAAAAAAGAGGATGATTTTGGTACAAAAATAATTATAAATGTGATTGAAGATAGCAGGTGAAGTGAATAAATTATGGGTGAAGATTTTGAATTCATAAGTGAATGTGATAACACAAGTGTAAATAATGAAGATGTAGTTATTTAATGAAAGATAATGATGGAAAGAGATAATTTTAGTGAAATAATGCAAGGAGAGGAATCACTAAGAATATAATTGCTTGTTGAAGAAGAAATTAAAAGAGTTGAGGATTGAGAGGTTATAGATCTATTACCAAATATGTAAGTGATGTGATGTGTGAAGAGAACTTGAAGAAGGATTGGAAAATGAATTTCATGAGAAATATTGAATGTAGTGAGATAGTGGAGAAGGTAATTTTTTATTTTTTGATAGAAATGAGGTTGTATTGGTCAACATTGTGGAATAATAGAAAAATTTGCAAAAAATGATAAGATAGTTAGATACAATCTATGATTTATAAAATTATTAGAAAATAGGAAATCTATGAAGGTAGTATGACAAGTATATGTTTGATGGAAGACATGAAGGAAAAATTAATATAGAGGCATGTATTGGAAGCACTTCTTGAAAAGTGTTAGATATGGAGATCATAATCGTTGATAAAGAAGAAAATAAATGGTGGAAGAAGATGATAGTAAAAAAATATGGAGAGCTAAAAGATTTAGATGGATATGTGAATATATAATCAAAAGTAAAGGAATTTGAATGTGATTTGAACCACCCTAGGAAAACTATTAACATAATTGAATGTTGATAAATTGGAAACTGATTAGAAAGTATTGTTTATAGTTGCAAAATGTATTAGATAAAATAGAATAGGATTTGTGTGGAAACCAATAATACATGTTGAGTGCAAAATAAGGAAGATAATTTTAAGTTGAGAATGGGGGTTGAAGATTATTGTATGAAAAATATGTAGAGGTAGATTCAAGGAGAACTAGATATGTTAAGGTTGCACACAAAATAATAAGTATATTAGTTTGAGGGAGAAAATACGAGGTGTTACAGAATTTTAATAGAATGAACAAGAAGAGAAATAAAGGTTGAAAATTATAGATGAGGGACATAATTCAAAGAATAATTGGTAGAAGACAAGGTGGAGATGATTTTAAAGTAAGGAAATTGATAGATCATACCATAGTAATAGAGGTAGTAACTTTTGTGATATTTTTCCAAATGAAAAGAATGATGTTGCATGCTAGTATATTGACATGAAGATAACATAAAAATATAGATAGTAAGACACAAGTTGATATAGATAGTGAAGAATGGATGAGTGGAATGAAATGGTGGTATTCACTGAAGAAGCATGTCATAAAAGAAAACATAAAGAGGTGGATGCCACAAATAGTAAAAATGACATAAATTGTAGAATTAATCAAGACAAAGAGGAGTGAAAATAAGGAGAATTGTTTGATATTAGAAGTGTTAGTTTAGGGATTGATGGTTTTAATATATTTGGTTGTTGTAAACTAGAAATTCGACCCAAGGTCATAGAGCTAATAGAAAACGGATCACACAACCACTATATGCAATCCTAGTTACTCAACAAGATCTAATCTATTCAATAGAAAACATGCAATAATAAGTAAAAATAGATTTCAAGCAAGTGACATCTTCACCTTCACTGTATTCCCATGGATTACTACCATTGTTCCTTCTTTGTAAGTTTTTCTCTTAGTTATGGGTATGCTAATATGTTGCTATGAATTTTAAGAGTTTTTGGTTAGCCATGAACATGCAAAAAAGGCTTACTTTTATAAAAAAGCTTGTCTTATATGAACGATTTGGATTTGATGATGAAATATCTAGATCAACGGTTGAGGTCTGTTGAGAGGAAATAGATTGGAGAGTTAACTAGCTTAATCAATTCAATCAAGGAAATTGATTGGATAATTAGTGGAAATTGATTGACCCATTGATTGATTAATCAGTGGGATTGAATAATTAGTGGAATTGATTCGTTAGTCAATAGATTTGATTGAATAATTAGTGGATCTGATTGATCAGTCAACATATTTGATTGAATAATCAATGGATGTGATTGATCAATCAATGTGTTTGAGGATAATTAACTAATTAAATAATTAATTAATCTTTAGATGAATGTGCAAAAAAATATTGAATTAATAAATAAAAGTTTATTTATTAATAGATCATGTTGAGTGAATATTGGAGAATTAAATAATTAATTTAATTATTTACTGTAGAAGTGGGAAAGTGGTTTAGTTAAATTATTTGTAACAATTATTTAATATAAGAAGGGTTTTTTATGTTAATTAAATCATTACATGATAACTATTTAATTAAAATAGAGGAATAAGTTAAGTTAGCAACATAATTAAATAAATAAGGTTTATTTAATTAATAAGGAAGAATAATGTTAAATTGGGATATTATTAGATAAATATGATTTATTTAATTAGTTAGAAATGATGAATTAGAATGAATGAATTAAATAATGTAAAATCACTTAATTAATAGTAGAATATAAAAATTGATAATAATTAAATAATAAGGTATTATTTAATCATTAGGGAAAATAATTGAAATTTGTTAAAAAGATGTTGCTCGCAAGTTAGGACAATTTAGGGTATCTACATTTCACCCATCTTTGATATAATACGCTTTTATAGAGTTATATCAAAGAAAAAATAAAAAATAATGCTCAGACATTGCCTCGATGATGGTGAGATAGGTTGATGCCCCCTCAAAAAATTTACAAATTTTTAAAAAAAATCATTTTTTGGGAAATTGTTCCAACAAGTCAATTTATAGTGTTGAATGTGTTGGTAGCAAAAGATTTTAATTTTAGGACCTCTAAGGCATCTATTTTTACATTTGAAGTGTGAAGATGATGTGCTCAATTATAAAGGGGGTCCAAAATCCCACCCTAAGGGCTATAAATAGGCCCTAGGGGGTGCAAAAAGGTTCATTTATACATTTTCTTTTGAGAGATTTGAGAGCTCTAAGTGTGATTTTATAGCAGAGCTATTATCAAAATGTCACCTATACCAGTTGGATTGGATAGGGTATATTGAGTTCGGTCATTTAGATGGCCAAAGGGCTTAGGGGATGTGGTATGTACCTTATGCTTTCTTCGTAGTTTTTTCAAATTTTCATAGATTTTAGGGCTTGAAGAAGAGAAAATAGATACGATGTTGTTTTGGCACCTTCTTTGTTATCACATTTTTTTCATGTGTGGCTCGGTTCACTGCATGTGTCTAGTGTGACACATCTGCAAAATGGAGCTGCCATTATTAGGCTTCTCACAATTGATTTTTGCACCGCATCCATTGTGGTGCAAAACAATGTAGATGAGTATGATGCATTTGGTGTTGTGAAACACATTTTCATGATAGTACACCATAATTGTTGAGTATGCTCGCAATTTCCAAGTGAGATGCATTGATTTTTAGTCAATTTGAGTCAATTTTTGATAATTTTTTCTCTATAAAAAAGGTCCAATAGGTTCAATTAGGCATTCAGATTGATGCAATGTTATTTTTGTGAGCACAAACATGATTACCACCAATCTATACTTGAGAGAGTCATCTTGCATCTTTCAAATTGTGAGATCATGTGGGAGATGAAGAGAAGAGAGATATACTACATTCCATCAAATTATACCATGGTAGCTTCATGCCCATCATTTAGGCTAATCAAGTTCTTCTTACTGATTTAGTAGAGTGATGGCACAACGAGACTAGTTCATTCCACTTACCTAGAAGAGAGGCCACTGTGACTTTGGGGGATGCTTGACATATTCTTCATCTGCCCATTCATGGTGAGTGGGTTGTCTATGATCCTGATCATGGTTTGGATGCCTTGTAAAGAGTATTTGCTAATAATGACCTAGCTCTTAGGGTTGAGGACTACAAGATCTAATGGGATACACTTTTTGATAGACATGACTGGCTCCTGGTTGTGATTTCCACTATGATTGGTGGGATTGTCATTCTTGATCATCGAAGTCATGGATTCCCCATTGGATGGGGTCAGATGCTTGAGGGCGTGATGGAGCAAGCCACTATTTATGCTTGGGGTCCTTTTTTATTGGCCATGCTCTATTTTTGGCTTCATGATGTGGCATACCAAGATGCTCAGTCCATCAACTACAATGTGAAATTGCTTATGGTATGGGCTTGGGAGCACATAGTTGTCTTAGGCCACTAGTTGATAGATACTTATCCCCAAGACTCCATATGTTTACATCTATGGAGGTATCATTACATAGATCTAGGTTGGTGATGTCGGCTATTGGCTTCATGGCATTGATACTCTTGATACATTCAAATGGAGACCGTATAAAGACTACCCAGTCTAGGATGATGATACAAAGCATTTGTCGTATTGTCAGCAAACTCAATATTTTATTGGTCATACTATTTGAATGTAACATATTATTGAGAGACATCTTCCAAAGTGTGTGATATAATAGTTTGGAGAGAAATAGGGAGTTCCTATGAGCACCATAGAGTTTTCCTGATTATCACAAGAGGTTCCCTTGAAGGGACCCATGATTAGTGTCTAGGTGGTGTTTGTGGAGATAGATGGGATACAACCAGTTGAGTGGGGTGCCCCTGCTGAGTTAGTTGATGTGGGGAATACAAAAAAGTTTTACGCGTGGTGGGCCTAGCATAGGCCCACCCATTTTACATATCCAAATCATCTTGCTCCTATAGAGAGGTTGGGTAGAGGTCCCCGAGGTAGATTCTTGGGGAGAGGCAATAATGGTGGTCGAGTTGGTCAAGGAGATGGTGGTGATGGTGGTGATGAGGAGGATATGGTGGTAGGGGAGATTGTGGTTGGGGTGGAGATAAGGGCCGAAGGGATAAAGGTGGTCTTCCACCTTGAGCACCATGACAAGATCAACAAAGGGATGATGATTCTCACCAGGAGGAGAGATTCGTAGCTGCACAGGTGGAGGTAGATTCCCCTCCTTGATAGGAGGAGGGTGTGATAGAAGGATAGGTGCAGGTAGAGGTTGCTCCTCATTAGGAGGAGATACAAATAGATCAACCTAGGTGTCGATGTTGACATTGACATGGATATCAAGGTGGAGGAGGTGAGGAGGGAGGTGAAGGAGGAGGCTGATTAGGAGAGAGTGATGGAGGAGGGTATGTAGGAGATGCCCATTGGGGAGTATGTTTTGGAGGAGGATATGGAGGAGATACCATAGGATCCCTAGGCTTAGATTCAAGTGTTATAAGTGCAGGTTCAGATGTTACAGGAATAGATAGCCTAGATTCTAGCATTATAGGGATAATTGGTGCAACTTACAACTGAGAGGGATATGACAGTGATCCATGCATAGAGGATCGACCAATGGTGTATTGAGTTTATTGCTACCATTAGTGGTGGTACTATATATCTAGCTCGGTATTTTCATCGAGCCAATAAAGTTGAATAGTATTATGAAGATTTATATGAGAGAGCAATACCAGGTGTCGAGAGGGCTCCTAGATTCACGTAGAGCCAGAGAAAATCTCATTCGAGGAGATCTCATAGCAGTGTAGGGGCATCTCAACATAGGAGGGAATCTCCATATACTAGACCATTAGGGTCAAAGCATGTGGGGGATAGGCCACCACCATCAGGACAATCCCCTTTAGGTGATAGGGGTAGCACAAGATAGGTCTATTTTCCAATATTGGACATATATATTTTTTATCGAGCTTGCAAGCTCCATTTTTGATAGACATCATGATATTTGTACTACAACACATTTTTTTTTATATATATGAGATGCATTATTTTGGTGGAGACTATATGATATGTTACGTGGATGCATGTTTTATCATGGATGTGTATGGATTTATGATGTGCATTTTATAGTTATTATATTTTTCCTATATAATATACATTATGGATTTAAATGTATGATCCTATATATGGATGGATGCACATGATACATGATTTATAATTACATGATGTATGGATTTTTAGTGCTTATGATCTATGATGTTATGTCTGGGATAATTAATGCTTATGATCTATGATTTTATGTATGGATACTAATGCTTATGATTCTTATATGATGATGGAATTATATGTTTAAAACATGTTACACCATATATGATATGATTCCATATGGATGATGATGATTCTAAAATGTGATGCAATATTTTCTATCTTTTGTATTTTTCGTATGCAATATGTATGACCTATATGCATGTGATATTATGATGCAGAGAAAAGAGGATTCACAACTCAAAATTCCATTTAATTCACAACTTTCATAAAGTTATTTATCTCAAATAATTAGTAAGTGCATTCTAGATCATAGTGTAATCATTCTCACAACAACCCACAATTCAATGCAACAAACAGTCATTAATAACTTCCATAAAACAAATAATGAAGCCAATCCCTTTAGTGAGATTTAAGATAAAATACTTACAGACCTCCCTTCCAATTTTTATGAAGATCCAATGGTGGAAACTAAAGTTATTGCATTTTCCCCAAAACCGCAAACCCTAGGCAGTGTTTAAACCTGCCCTCACCAAAATAGTCATAACTTCCACAAAACTCAATAAAATTCAATGAGACAAAAATAATTGAAAACTAGAAATAGATATATTTCCATAAATATATGATAATCCATTATTTGAATCCATACCAACCCGTAAAAATCACAACTTCAACCTGAAAACAATGTAGAAATCATAAAATGCACACCAAACTTGAGGTTGCCATTCATCAAACTTCACAAATAATGTCTCCAACCCCCCAATTCGAGTTTTGGAGGGTGTAATTATACATTTCCAACCAAAACCAACTATTTTCAACCACCTTTTAAATAGTTTGTTGACAAAACACCTTAATGACACTTTTGACAAGTTGCTTGACAACTTTTTTTTGAGCAACTTTTACAATTTTTACAATATGGAACAACTTTAAACATTATTTGACAAATGAACTTCAAATATTACTTCCTAAGACTCAAACACCTATAAAATGGTTTGATAAACCTTATTATAAGATGCAATACATAAAATAGAGCAACTATTTACAAATGGCCTCATGGAGGCTTGAAAGCAACTTGGTGCTCCTGCACCATATTATTTATGATATTATAACATGATTATGGATGCACGATGATGCAACTCATTTTTTTTTGTGTGTGACATAGCATGCTACTGAGGTGACTGCAAGATTGTCAGAAGAAATGTTAGTGCAAATAAATAGTTAGTAAGGAGCGAATAACCATTTAAAATAGATCATTCATCCAATTTAAGATTGATGTAATGATTGATATTACTTGAGATTTCAACAATTCATTTTTTATCATCATAGAGCATTCTTTTTGTATTTATGGAATAAGAAGATGTATGTAAACCTAAGCATGAATTTCGAAGGAAAAATTTGTTTTTATTTTCTTAAAGATATGATATATAGACAAGTGGATAGTGTATTCCAATTTGAAACAAACCTTGGTGACATTTAGTATCCATTTGTCAAAGATTAAGATATGTCAGACAAGGAGTATCCTAATTTAGATTAGCGACAATATAACCTTGTCGGAATATGTGAGGAAATTACCATAAAGAATGTTGATCCATCTGCAAGAAAGCGTTAGTTGACCTTTGACTTGCATAGGACATTTTGATTATTCTAGATAGAATCCCCATCACACACAAGGACCTTAGTTTCCCCAATCATGTTACCAAGACAAACCACAAACATAAATCAATAGGAAGAAATGTCATCATCCATCATTGTCACTTTGATCACTTCCATCACACATAAGGACCTTAGTTTCCCCAGTCATGTTACCAAGACAAACCACAAACATAAATCAGTAGGAAGAAGTGTCATCATCCATCATTGTCACTTTGATCACTTTTGGGTATCATTGATAAGGTTAGGAGTATGAAATAAGATAAATCAGATAAGATAAGACTAATACTAGACCAAATGAGTCAACAACTATGTAGGTATTTTTGTTTACTAACAAGTGTTTGATATGTTTTCAAAAGATTGTGTATGTGTTAAGGAGGTCCAATAAATTTCATGTAAGAAGCCTAGTATGGTTTCAATAATTCAAAATCATAGAAGATAAATTATTTTTGATAAGATAGGTAATATTTGTAAACAATTGATCAACCTGGTTGAGAATGAGTTTGGGTTGAGTCATCTTTTGTTTCATGACTAGTTAAGGTCGGTTCCTGTGTAGGATATTTATTTTGTGTTAAACTTTCCATTCTTTACAAAGGATAGTTTTATTATGCAATTCAAATTGTGATGTAAAGTTTATTGTGAAAGACCCTAATGGGATTGACCTAATGCCTCGAGGACTCATCAATGATGGCCTTGCCTATGTGAAAATGCAGAGACAATGTGGTTCAATTGACCATGGCAAGTGATGGTTTATTATGACATATGGATTATGATAAATATTTGACCACGATGAACCATAAAGGAAAGACCTAATCCCTCAAGGGCTCATTAGTGACTTTCCTTGCTCACATACACATGCATAGATAATTTAATTCAATACCATGAACTGACATCATTTTTTATTTTTTGATATTTTATAATTTTTTTTGGAATTTCCAAAGGATATTTTAATGTTTTGATGTTTTATTTTGATTTTTGATGTTTTTGTATTTTATGATAACGTCCTTGGATACCATGTGTAATATTTTTTTGAAACCTTAGGTCAAGGATTTCCCCTAGTCTATAATAGGACTAGTTATTTTATGAAAGGATGGATATGATAAGCGGTTTGACGCTAAATGTTAGTCAATCTCATACCATGATGAAGGGGAGAAAGTTTTTTTTATTATGAAAGAGCATATGCTCGGGTTATTATTAAAAAAATTAGATAGAGTAATGATTGATGATAGAGTGGAAGCCAATGACACATGGCACCTGTTTGATAGGTTTTCACCATGGTACCTATCCAAAGTGCAACAACAATGGTTTTCACTATAGGATGGATTATTTTTCTTTCTCTCTTCCTTTTTGTTTTTCCATTTTTTTGATTTTTTAATACAATGGGATCTCCAAAGATTATGTATAGTACTTTCGAAGGTGCATTCTATTGATAGAATCAATAGCGGTTCACCCTCAAGAGTAGCCAATTGATAGGCACCAAAATCGTACGGTGTAGTGATGATGTAAGGACCTAACCAGTTAGGTTCAAACTTGTATAGTTTTTCTCTTTCTTGCTGATTATTAGGATTCTCTTTCAAGACCAAATCACCAATGTTGAATTTTCAGACCTTGGCTCTCTTGTTGTAGCTGCATCAGAGGTAATTCTGATATGCTCGTTAGTGGACCAATATATTTTGTCTTCTTTCATCAGATAGTTCTAGTTCATTTAACCTGAAGATTTGATAATCTTCATCTTCAATGAAATTCTGCATGGAAACTCTCAAGGATGGGATCTTGATCTCAATCGGTAGGATGGCTTCATAACTGAATACCAAGGAATAAGATGTGGTACTAGTAGGAGTGCGGATGCTCATAAGATAAGCACATAAGGCTGGATTTAGTTGTATATGCCAGCCTTGGCCAACATCATTGACAATATATTTTAGGATTTTCACAATGGTTTTATTAGATGCCTTTGCTTGACCATTACCCTAGGGATAATATGGAGTGGTGAAGTGGTGTAGGATATGGTATCTTTCACATAATTTCTTGACATCTTGGTTTTTGAAGGGATGCTTGTTATCTATTACTATGGACAAAGGAACATCATACTAGCATAAGATATAGTTCAATTTATGAAATTTGAAATTTGTTTACTAGTGATATACATCATTGGTATAACTTTGATCCATTTAGTGAAATATTTCATTACAATGATAATGAACTTGTGTCCATTGGTAGATGTAGGTTGAATCCCATGAAGAGAAAGGCCAAGGTGAGGTAACTGGATGGATTCCCTATACCGATGCATGTACTAGGTCATCGTGGATTTGACACTATCAACATTTATTCATGAAGTAATATGAATCACCTTCCATTGTAGGCCAATAGTACCTTATTATTAGAAGCATCTTGGATAGGGTAGGACCACTAGAGTGAGCCCCACATATACCCTCGTGTATTTATTGTAAAGCCATCTTCGATTCCTTTGTGTCAAGACATCTAAGGGGGTGGTATCTAGGCTATGGCGGTAAAGGGTATTTGTGATGATAATGTACTTAACTTCTTGTCAGATAAAGGTTTTTTGTTGGTTGTTGAAAAAGTTGAGGGGTAGGATTTTGACATGAAGGTAGTCATATATATCCTTATACCAGGGTGAATTGGGACCAAAAATATTGCAAACGAGCTCAGACTTGGGGAGTTGAGCATAGGGATCGATAGTTGTTCCACCAAGAACTCGCACTGATGTACATTATTAGGAATGTCCAAGAGAGACCCAATGGTGTCAATTGCATCTGCTACCTTATTTTTCACTCTTGGGATCTATGTAAATAGAATGGTTTCAAATTATTCTTTGGGTTTTTCCACCATTTTCTTATATGGTACCACTTTTTCATCCTTAGTCTCATATTCATCATTGAATTGTCACACTACTAATTGTGAGTCACCATATACCTCTAGGTCTTTGATTTTCTATTTGATTTCTTCTTGCAAACTTGTGAGTAAGGCTTCATATTCTACAATGTTTTTCATGCACAATAATGTGATCCTATATGATTTAGGGATAGTGTCCCCTTACAGTGTAATGAAAAAGACACCAACTCTTGAATTATGATTTGTGTATGGTCCATGAAAGTACATTCCCACTTTGTAGATGTATCTATCTTGAAGATTTCCCCACCTAAGAATTCGGATATGAGGGGTGTGAATTCCTATGTAGGAGAATCTACTAACTGATCAACAATGACTACCCTTTAATCACTTTCCTTTCCATATATTCAATTTCGATCTCACTGAGGAGAATCACCCATTTTTCTAGTATGCCTGTTAACGTGGCTTTGCTAAGTAAGTACTTCAGTGGATCAATTTTTTCTATCAGATTTGCCTATAGATTTAACATGTAGTGGTATAGTTTTTGTGTAGCAAAGACTACAACAAGACATTCTCACTCAATGGGAGTATAATTGAGTTCATACCCTACAAGGTTATGATTAATGTAATACATTGTGTGTTCCTTCCCATCATCATTTTGTTATAGGAGAGATCCTAGTGTAGATGATGTTGTTGATACGTATAGGATGAGTGGTTTCCCATTTATAGGAAGCCTTAGTATCGGTGGTGACATAAGATAGTCCTTGATGTGTTGAAAATCCTATTAACAAGAATCGGTCCATCTGGATGAGACATCCTTGCATAGGAGATACTTAAAGGGATGAAAATTGTCTATCAATTGTACTATAAACCTATAGATAGATTGCATTTTACCATGTAGGCTCCTTAGTTGAGTTAGGGTGGAAGGTGATGGCATTTAAATTATGTCCTTCACCTTTGCAAGATCAACCTCTATGCATATGTGTGAAACAATGTATCCAAGGAGCTTCCTAGAGGTCACACCAAAGAAACATTTCTTCAAGTCAAGGCAAACCTTATATTCTTTCAACCTTGTAAATTTTTTGTCTAGTACTACTAAGTGATCATCCATTGTGAGGGGTTTTTCCAAGAGGTCATCCATATAGTCTTCCATTAGTTTATGCATCCTTTCATGGAAGATTGTAGTCATTTCCCTTTGATAAGTGGTTCTAGTATTTTTAAGATTGAAGGGCATGAAATTCCAATAGTATGTGCCCCAAGAACAGGTGAAAGATGTTGTTGCAATATTTTGTTGCAATTTTGATTTCATTATACCTAGACAAACCATCCATCAATGATAGCATCTCGTATTTCATTGTAAGATCCATGATCATGTCTATATTGGGTAACGAGAAATCATCCTTTAGATAATCCTTGTTCAGATCTTTGAATTTAGTGTAGATACATATGCCCCTAGTTGGCTTGGTGACTAGTATCAGATTTGAAATCTAGTATACATAATAAATGGGTCTTATGAACCCAAAATCCAGTAGTTTCTTCAACTCCACTTTAACTAGTAAGGCAATTTATAGGTGCATCTTCCTCAACTTCTTCTTAAAAGTTTTAGAATTAAGAAGAAGAGGTAGGTGATGGAGGACTATTTCAAGATACAGTCCTGACATGTTTGCATAGGACTAAGCAAAGTTGATTTTCCTTTTCAAAAAAAAAATCAGTGAATTTTGGCTTCTTTGCATCCATTAGGGATGCTACAAAGTGTATAATTTTTGGATCTTCTATCGTGTTGATGTTGAACTCTAATGGTTTCTTCACCAGCATTAGAGATTTCTCTTGATTTGTGGGGAGTGGGTCTGACCTTCCATCCTTAGGTGCCTTGGAGAGGTTTTCACCTTCAAATACGTCTTTTTTCTTACTTTTCGCTATGTCTATAGGTGCCTTTCAATTTTCACCCACATAATTATTTTTCTTTATTTATTTTGTTTTGCAACTAGAAGGCAGGGCTAATTCCCCATAGTATGCATCTGTGTGAAGATCAATGGTGAATCTAGCCTTGTGATCCCCACTTGTTATTCCATCTCTAAGTCCCATAAACTTAGCAATTGCTTCATCATTTTTGAATAGGTCTAAGCTTGGTGGACCTTGTTGGTCCCAATTGATTAGTTGAGGGTGAAGCAATGGCATGTCATTGCTAGTATCAATGAAGATGACATATGAGGTAGATAGGGTGAAGATGGATGAATTGTCTGGATCCCAAAAGGTATCAATCTAGGCATGACCATTGATATATTTGGTTTGAGGGGAGGATTGGTCAGGCTCCCGAAAGGTTTCAAATAGGTCATAGTCACTGGAGAATTTTTCAAAACCCCATTCCCATTCATTAGAGTCCATTTTGATATATAAATCCTTAGATCTCTCAACAAATTCAAAAATGTTAAAGAATTCCTTTCAAAATACCGCGGTACCAGGATATTTCACTTAAATTAGATGTTGATACCCCAACCCTATGTTGTGAAATCATTTTCTTGCTAGGATAGGTTCCATCATACCTTTTTTTTATAGTCCAAGGCCATTGTGCTTATTGTATCCTTTTTTTTAATCATGTCAAACCCCCTTCCATATTTATCTATAAGTAGATCCACATGTATTTCATCCTCTTCATCTCTATATATCTATTTAGAGAGGCCTTCCTCGATACATTCCTTTCCCATTTTCCCTCACTTGGTGAAGGTTTTGGGTGGGTGATACTGAATAGTCACCTTGGGATCTTTCTTGATGTGATGGGTTTTCCATAATGTTTTGGTGTGAATGGTAGTTTCGCCATGTAGAACAAAATTTTAGTATTGTATTCTCTAAGTCCATTGTCATTGACTTGGACCTTGGTATCAGGGAATTTTGTTGGTAATGGTAAGGTTTTTGAAAGGGAAGCTAGGTCAATGTATTGGGATGAGGAAGGGTTAGATGAGCTATGTTGATGGCTAGGTACCTGATTCTTAGGTGTTCCTCTCAAGTTATTACAATATTGAAAGGGGTTAGGATCATCAGAAATAGTGATATCTACTCCATTTAATGAAAACTTCAGACATTGATGGTACGTGGAAGGGACAACCTTCATGGAGTGAATCCATGGGTGATTGAGCAAAAGGTTGTAGAGTAGGTATAGATCTAGAACCTGACATACTATGTACTATATAGCAGGACCCACTCTGATTGGTAGCATGATGATGCCCTTAGAGGAGTGTTCTATATCATCATACCCATGCATGATACTCTTTGACTTGTATACAAGCCTTTGAGAATCCCATGGTAGTTACTAGTTTCAACATGCATACATTCAACCCTACTCCACCATCTATTAGTTTTTGTCAAATTTTGTGTTTATTAACATATAATTTAAGATGTAATGGTTCATTGTGATTATGTTTCTATAAAGTATAGTTGTGTTTGGTGAATGTTACATGTTGGTTGGTAGCTAAGGATCCTACCATGGCCTAAAATTGATTCACATATAAGTTTGTTAGGATGGATAAATATTGTAATGCCTTATCCAGAATAGCCTTGTGCTTGGGAGAGGTGCATAGAAACTCAAGAATTGAGATTTGAGTTGGGGTATTCCCTAGATGATCAAGTAAGTTGTATTCATGTGCCAGTTGAGGTTTAGAAGGGTGATGCAGAGCAAAGAGGATTCGCAAATCAACATATCATTCCACCAGGTTGGTTTAAATGGATCGAGCTCATAATGTTTGATCTTAGGTATTTGGATGATAATATTTTAGATTAATTTATTCAAAATTGCCTCAATGGGTTCCCCTAAGGGGAGTATACTTTTATCTCGGTTCAGGGGCCATAGGAGGACCATAAGGTGTTTTATTTTGAGCCACATTAGTAGTTTATTCCTGCTTATGTGGAGTTTTATTGGTATTCATCATTGTGGGTCCTTTCATATTTAGCACAAGATGAGGTTTATTTATAAGTTTTATGTTTACAACACCATTATTGTCACATTTTTATTTTGTGACCAAAATTTGTTCTCATTTGGTTTCAAACTAGAAGAATAATTGAGCTTCTTCTTAAAAAATTAAAATCCCCTTTACGATGAAGGCTTTCTCGATGGATAATTCATTTTGTATCATATCATCAAATGTGTTAGAGCAATGGATTCGTAAGTGGAATAGGACCTCCTTGTTGACATTTTCCATAAATATCTAGACCAATTACTTCTTTGGCATATGGCAAGCACACTTGTTGGCTAAGCTTCACCATCTTTGTAAGAATGATGTGAAGGTTTTTCCATCTTTCTATTTTTCTTTGTACAAATGGGTATTGTTTATATTAGTTGATATGTTGTATGAAAAGTGTGCGATGAATTTGTCCATAAGTTCACTCCAAGTTTGTATCCCTCAAGGTAAGTGTGAAAACCATTCGAGGGATTTTCCTCCCAAAATCCATGGAAAAATTCTCATGAGATATGTATGTTCATGTGCCACAACTAAGGATGTAGTGTGGAACTTTCGTATGTGTTCAATGGGGTCACCCTTTCCCTTGTATTTTTCAAACTTTGGAACAATAAAGTTCATGGTAAAGGGAGGCATGTGGATGCTTGTATCAAAGGGGTAAAGACATAGGTCCTCCACCGAGTATGCTTTTCAACTCCTAGTTACAACCATATTATTCATCTGATTTTGTAATGTTTGTAACTAATGAGCTATTAGGTCCATGGGTAATGGTACTACTAGGATCGAGGTGGTTGTAATGAATTGTGAGGAACCCTTGAGGGGCTCTCAAATGGGTTTATGTTGTGTTATGGATTAGATCCATGCATATTTTGATGTTGATGCATGGGTGGAATGTGATGGTAATATTGTGAGGTGTATGTAGGATTTTGGGTAAATTATGATGGTGGTGGAGGAACGTTAACACTAGCTATGAACAATGTACTAGGATTTTGGTCCTTGTGAAGGGATTTGAGTAAACCCGACTATGTTTGCAGAACCATGATAGTCTGGTTTCTTTGAAGGGGTTTGAGAAAACCCAAATGTGGAGTGTGAATTAGAATTGTTTGGTTGCAATGGAGGTGGGGGTTGATTAAACCCAAATGTATACATTGAACCATGATAGTTTGGTTGTTGTGGTGGTGAGGGTTGATTAAACATGAATGCAGATGACGAACCCATATTTTTGGGTTGTTGTGGAGGTAAGGGTTGATAAAACCCAAATGTAGATTATGAACCCAAATTGTTGGGTTGTTTCTGGGGTGGAGTGATGTTGGGACCTATTTTGAAAAAGGATCGAGTCCTTTTCAAAGGTGTATTTACATTTTACAAAGTGGATGTTGTACCCACTTGTGGTCTTAGATATGAAGGGTTAGTCTTTCGTATCTTACTTGATGTAGTTGCATGGGATGAATTTTGGGCTACAACCATGGTGTGAGTTGGTGTTGTAGTTGTAGATGTAGAGTAAAATGGATTTTTCATGGGTTTAGTGAATGGAGGTTTTGGTGTAGCATTCACAGTTGGTGTTTAATGAGACTTTTGGGTGGGTGACATGCCTATGTTTAGTTGTGATGTGGGTTGTGATGTAGTAGGTGTAAGTGATGGTGTAGGTCTATCTTTGGCACTGAACATTGGTTGCATAGTGTTATGACTCTCCCCTATGATGGATTTTATGTCAAAATTAGTCGGTAACTTAGCTCCATGTTGTGCTAATTGCATAAAATATTTTTTGGGGTCTACTAACACAATTTCATTAATAATTCTCAAGATCCTAGGATCTTGAGATGTGTTTTTAATCTCCTTAGGTGTGAGCCTTTGGTTGACCTCTTCCAAAGTGTAATCCTCAAAAGGGGGAAGAGTCTAATTTTGGGAGTTTGTGTGACTACTAGGTTTTTCACCAAAGTTCATATCACTAGTTGGGTTGTACATTAGATGAGAAGATGAATCGGTCTCTTTTCTTCTTTTAATTTGTGATCATGTGACAACCATAAAAGTGATGGTGTTTTAACTTTGTCCTTTTCTATATTTTTGTATCTTTTGGGGGTTTTTAGTGAAGTTTTGGTATGAATGAAACTAAGATGAGTCTACTTTATGTTTTTTGATATTTTTTGATTTTAGGAAATTTTGAGGGTAATGACTAAAATGAAGACTATGTTTTTGTGATTTTTTTGATAATTTTTTGCTAAATTCAAGAGACCTTTGTGACCATAAGTTTGGATCCTAACAAGATGATAAATTTTGAAATTTTTTTCAGTTGTGGGACTAGCGTAACCACATGTAAAATCCTCAACCTCTAAGTGATGGTGATGGTTTGATAAAAAAGTGATTCCACAACTAGATTAATGAGTTGGGTTTGAAGTTTTGGTCAAAAATATTGTAAAAAGGTGAATTCATAACTAGAATAATAAGTTGCAATCCTAACTTTTTTTGATGGGGTGGATTTGTAAATGACGAGGTTTTGAGATTCTCCAAATGACAGCTCTAGACTTTGACCTCTAAACTTTGGTTTTTGGTATTCATTTTTTCAAGATTTTCAAGACAAGATGGTTTAATGACTTTATGATAATGATGCTAAAATGATGATGTTGTAACCTATGAAAGCTAGAAATGTTGAATATGCAGTGAAAATTGATTGTTTCATATTTGTGGAACTCTATGTAAAGATCAATTTTTAATGCAACCTTTGAATTTAAATCTATTTTTCCTGTTAAAAAAATTTTGACATACAAAGCCACATATGTGGTGCACAAGTTTTTGACTACGATTTAGTCGAGAACAATAGCATTATAGAACAGTGAAAATGCATTGCACATAGTTGTGGTTCAATTTTGTTCACTAAGGCAAGAATTTTGACTGACAGAGATGTGTCACACTATTTCTATGATACAGATACACAGTTGTGGTGCACAAGTTGGTAGATGTGATGTAGAAGTTTAGGAAAACAAATGACCTCTAGGAACCCTAATATTTTTTTTTTTTTGAATTTTAGATGTAATTCAGTGAAGAAAACATAGAAAATAGATGGATAAGTGATTAGTTGATTTTAACAAACTATTTTTTTTCCAATGATAAGACCATTTACACTTTGGTCAAAACAAGAATCAAACATGTACAACCTAATGTAGTGATAGAATGGGTGTGTAACTGTATATGAGCCCACCTCCCATTTAAGGGGTAAATACTTAGAAAGATTAAATATTTGAATAATTGGGTCAACTATAAAAACCTTTCTCTGTACAGAGGTGTATAATAGACTTCCAGTGACATAGGGTCATCGACAGACACCACGGGTATACCTTCATTTTCTTATTGAGAGGGTATTGCTAGCAACTCAACAAGATTTATCACGACCTAGGAAAGCACATGGTGAGTAGCTTCAAGGTATGATACACATCCCTTGCACCACTCTATTAGTTACATTTGAAGGAATTTAAAGGCTTCTAAAATAAAAGGTTTTTAGTGGTAGAATATTGGTGAACATCATCGACCTCTCATACATCGCATCAGGAAACCCACACAAGTTTGAAGCGCTACATGCATAGATGGACCTATAGGTTTCGCTCACAAAAAAAATTATATAGCGCAGCAAAAAATGTCGCTTGAGGTCAAACCCTTGAGTTCTTTGTTAGGAGGTGTCTCAAGGAAGGTCTCCTACTTCAAATAAAATGGTGAAGGTTAATATTGTTATTTCTCATCATCCAAGATCACACAAGTGCACAAGGAGAGAGGATACTATGAAAAATACACCTTCGTGTGCAAGTCCACAAGAGACAATAATCAAATGGTTCTTTTTAATTACACCAAATTAAGTGTTTAATTTGTCTATTAATTTTAATCGAATGAAAATATGACATGTTCAAACATATTCTCCTTTTTAAACCCAAGATAGAAAAATGAGAGTTGTGTTTTTCCTTTTTAATAGCACCAAAAATCAAATGTGGGAGATCACATTGTTCTTTTTAAGCACCCAAAATTGAAATGTGTAACAACCATGTCCTTTTTAAGCACAAAATTCAAAATGTGTAACAAACTATGTCAATTTTAATCACCAAAATTGAAGTGTGTAAAAAACATGTCTAAATTTTAAGCACCAAAATTAAAGTGTGTAAAACCATGTCAATTTTAAGTACCAAAATTAAAATATGTGAGATAATCCTAAAATGCCACAAGCTAGAAGAAAAAGGATTAGTAACATGAAAACCTTGATCTACTAATAAAAACATAAAATAGTACTATATTTATTGTTAATTTTACCTTTCTATTTTTATCAATCACTTGTAGTGTAGGAAGGCATAGTTATGTTATATCGAGAAGTGATTGTGTTGCATGAAGAAATAGATGTAACATTGGGGAAAGTGGTTGCGGTGTTATGTTCGTCAATTGCATTTAACTAAGGCACGTATGTGACGAACTATCAAAAACCTACAAATTAAATAGAAAAAGAAAAGTGTTGGGTATGACACAACAAACTACGTATGCATCACTGAGATTGGCGATTGCATTGATTGGGCAGGTGATTGTGATTTAGGACACCACAATTGTGTAACAGTGTTCCATGATTGCATTGGTGTTTACCATGATTTTTTTTTGTTCTTGTAGCTTCACAAAACTTAGATCTATACATAATTAGTTAAAAAATATGATTTTCACATTGGGTTCACCAAATTGTAAAGTGGAAATTTGACCCAAGGTCATAGAGTTAATAGGAAATACACCACACAACCACTATATGAAATGCTAGTTACTCAAAAAGATCCAATATATTCAATAGAAAATATGCAATGATATGTAAAATTATATTTCAAGCAAGTGCCACTTTCACCTTCATCGTATTGCCATGGATGTCTTCCATTGTTCCTTCTTTGTAAGCTTTGCTAAAAATTATGGGTATGCTACTCTATTGCTATGAAGCTTCAAGTATATTTGAGGATTGTAACGATGAAAATTCCAAAGTTTAAGAGTTCATGGTTAGCCATGAATGTGCAAAAAAGGATTGCTTTTACATAAAATCTTGTTTTAAGATAAACGATCTAGATTCTAAGATGAAAGATTAGGATCGACGGTTGAGGTCTGTTGAGAGGAAATAGATTGGAGAGTTAACCAGCCTAATCGATTCAATCAAGGAAATTGATTGGATAATCAATGAAATTTATTGATTAATCAATGGGATTGAATAATCCATGGAATTGATTTGTTATTCAATATATTTAATTGAATAATTAGTGGATCCGATTAATTAGTCAACAGATTTGATTGAATAATCAATGGGTGTGATTGATCAGTCAATGTGTGTGAGGACAATTAATTAATCTTTAGAGGAACTTGCAAACAAAAATTGAATTAATAAACAAAAGTTTATTTATTAATAGATCATGTTAAGTGAATATTGGAGAGTTAAATTTTATTTATTTAATTATTTACTCTAGAAGTGGAAAATGGTTTAGTTAAATAATTACATGATAACTATTTAATTTTAATAGAGGAATAAGTTAAGTTAGCGACATAATTAAATAAATAAGGTTTATTTAATTAATAAGGAAAAATAATATTAAATTAGGACATCATTAAATATATATGTTTTATTTAATTAGTCAGAAATGATGAATTGAAATGAATTAATTAAATAATGTAAAATCACTTAATTAATAGTAGAATATGAAAATTGATAATAATTATATAATAAGGTATTACTTAATCATTAGGGAAAATGAGTGAAAATTAGTAAAAAGATGTTGCTCACAGGTCGGGACAATTTAGGGTATCTACAGTTGTAAAATTAGATCTAGATGAAAATTGTGAATGGATTGAAGGAAGCATGAATGGATTGAAGGAAGCATGAATTGGTTGTAGATAAGTCAAGTAGAAATGTAAATGACAAGGATTTGAATGGAAGTAATTCAATTTAATCGTTCTAATACACGTTGAGGTCTTGAAGATTGAGTTAGTTGGAAATGATATATTTGGAGTGGTAAAATTGAGAGCTAAGTCATTATTAAGATTAGATGAGTGCATGAAGAGGAGAGATAACAAGGAAAAAATATGGAAATTTTCTAATGGTTGTAATATAAGACCACATGTTGAATGTTGTAATAATGAAAAGTTGAGATGAAAGATTGTAAAGCATGAGTTTGAAGGAAATAAACAATACTATATATTGGTAATTCTAAGGCAAGGTTGAGATCACTATTACAACCGATGAGAGATGAAACAAATAAAGATAACATTTAATTGGATAATATAGAATTAGTTCAAAAGTTTGAAAGCGAGGAAGGATGAAAAAGACAAAAAAACATGGTTTGAAGGATTTAGTAGAAAATAAGAGGATGGATATACAAAGTTAGAGAAGTTGATTTAGGATATGATTTAAAATGTGTTAGTGATATTTGAAGAGAGGTGTTGCAAAATTAGTGAAGTTTGAGAATTGTGTTGGCACCCAATTTGACTATGTCCAATTGTGCTTGAATTATACACCTTTTGTACATTTGGCCTCATTATTCCTAGAATTGATAACCAATTAAAGAAAAATTTAAGTTGGGTCATCTATGTTGAAATATTGTTTGAGGGTGTTAATTCAAAAGTTTCATATCTTAGATCCCTCGTTGTCTTGCTTGCACAACTCTTAACAATTTTCTATAGCAGTCTCAAGCTCTTACAACACTCTTTGCAACTTTCTTGGCTCTTACAACTATCTCTTTCTTTCTCTCTCTTTGGCTTCCTCAAGCCTTGCAGGTGATATCTATTTATTATCTTGCATCTTTGAGCATCTTGGGATTTCCCACATCCCTTTTCACTTTACTATCTTGTCTATTTGTCTTTCTATCTATCTGTCTATTTGGTTTTCTATGGAGGTGGAAACACTAAAATGAGGGTTTGACTGAGGTAAGCAAGTATTGAAGACATTTATTTTTTAGAGGCTTCATTTCTTTGTTATTTTTAAGTACTTTATTTCTCATCCTTATTCTTATCATCTACTTGCTATTTAATCTACATTTTACTTAGTTTACCTTAATTTATTTTGATTATGTTATACTCTATTACTTTCCTACATTTCAAGAGTTCTTAGCAATTAGAATAGAAGTAGTCATTTTGTTGTTTTATGTGATAGTCTTAGTTTTTGGTCTATCTGGGATGCTAGCATGTCATTGAGACACCAGCATACCATGTTGTCATCCTTGGCTAAGAGCTTGTCAATCTATCCAAAAAACCTTTATGATCTACTCTTTCTAATTTTGAAACTCTCATTATTTTATCCTATTATATAAGCTTTATTAATTCAAGTTGTTGAGGATTATTTACTCCCTACAGACTCTTCTTTGTCCTAGATACTTGGGAGTATAAAATCCCCTCCTCTACATTTTCGTGAACCCAATGTGAACACTCATTCTATTTCATCAAAGTAGAAATAATATGTCAGCCTTCAACCAACTTCTTTATGCATTATTTATTGTACTTAGCTTGTTATTATCAAAATGCATTTAATGTATTCTTTTATTAGTTTATTTTCTCATTTTATTCAAAGTGTTTATGATGTTCTATTCCATGCATGTGATGCTGACTTGGCTTTGCCTATGTCACTCAGTATCTTTGATCATCCTCATAAAATTCCTCTTGTTTTAGAGGATATTTTAATAAAATAATATGAATTCATTGATACCTTTCTCAATGTTAGTCCACATTCTCTTCTTTCCAATATACTCTCTTCTAGAGACATTGCATTAGTGAATGATGAAACTTCTCTTTATTCCAATGCACTCTCTTTTAGAGATGATGCATTAGTGAATGAGAAATATTGTTTCATATATGATCCCCCACAGATCAATGTTGAGAAATTTTCTTCAAATAATTCACCTAAAAATATTGATGGATTTGTAAATTTTATCGTAGTCTTTGCCATCCCTCAACGACCTAAGAGATCGGTCGTTTATGTGAATCCATCTAGTCCTTTTCCTAAAATGATTCATTCTATTCATGGTGTTCCATTTAAATATTCTTCTTATAATATAGTAGGTCACATTTATAATACTAGAATAAATAAACTAAATTTTGATCAACCCACTTCTTCTCAACTAAGCCTTCCTCAAGCACTTAGACCTACGGCTAAGCAACCTAGTGAGTATGATCTTGTCAAGAAACTTCATGTTAATCCTTCCAAGATCTCACTTTGGGATTTCCTTTAGATTGCCCCAATTTACTAGGGTATTCTTTAGGAAGCCTTGCAAAATATTATCTTGCCTTCTTCCGCTAGGTCGACAAGTGTTAATGTGTTGATAGATGATATTCATGTGGATTTTCCAAATATTACGTTTTATCCATAGGAACTCTTGCCTCTCGAAGTACAAAAGCAAGAAAATACTTTGATGATAATAATTAATATTAATAATATTAGAATTATGCGTACTCTTGTTGACACTGGTTTGATGCTCAACATATGTAGCATTGATCTATTTCCTAAAATTAAAATTGATTCAACTTCTCTTGTTGCTTCTTTGTATATTGGTGGATTCAATAATGTCAATCGACAAGCCTTAGGCACAATAATATTTCCTTTAAGGTTGGGACTCATTATTGTATCCCTTGGTATATGTTATGTTAGGAAAATTACCATATAATCTTCTTCTTGGTAGACCATGGATTCATGTTATGGGTACATAGTCCTATCTACCTTGCATAGATCTATCAAATTATTCATAATAATCAAGTAGTTACAATCAAGGTTGACCCTAATGTTGTACACTATGTGAGATGGTAGCTAATAGTCAAGCTTCGATTGCACCTACTCTTAAAATTTGTGTTCATTCAGTATCTTTTGATGCATCAATATCTAATTCAACAATACCTATTACAAAGGATACTCTTGAGATAGATGTCCCTAAAGAAGATCCTTCTACTTCTTCTCAAGAAAATGCATGTATCGGTGATAATTAGGGTTCCTTAGACTTTACAACATCCTTCATTGGGAAATATAAAGTCAACTTGATCCACTTAGACATCTCAACAATATCATTGAAACCCACTATCAAAGATGATTATTCTTTTGTATCGTGGAACAATGTGAATAAAAATTGTAAAGTCCTTAATATTGATCCTCCCCCTTTTGAGGAGTTGCAATCACATTATGGATTTGGATTTAATATTCTATTGAATCATGGGTACAAATTAAATGGTATTGGGTGCATAAATCAAAGAGTTAAGGTCCCTTTGGAACCAACACCCTCCTCTTTTGCAAGGGGTTTAGGTTAAAAGCCTTCTCATTTGTACCCATCCCCTCCTCCATTATTTTTTTCCTTATGTCTTCTTCTTGTGAGCATTCAAACCTCTCTTCACAAGAGAAAGGGTTTCTTCCTACTCCTGATTCTTTATCTGAAGATCATATTTTGTTATGCTTCTCAAAGCCCACTTAATTACTCTTCCTCCTACACATAAGAAGTTTAATAAAAATGATAAAGCAAATCATTCTTTCTATGCATACCATCAAGTGCTTGGCCATTCCACTAGTGAATGTAAGGCCTTCAAAAGATAAAATACAACTTCTTAATTTTGGTGACATCACTCTTCCATCTATTGATGCGCTTGTATTTTCTTCACATGACAAGTGGTGTCGAGGTTTACCTCTATCCTATATGCTCTTAATTGTAAAACCCTATTCTATTGTGTTGCTATCTTCTATGTGGTATTAGTATATTTTCTTGCTCATTTCCATTTGTGGCAGTACACTATTTATGTGCAACCATAATTTCTATGTGATAGTGATACAATAGTATCTAGAATGGTTATCCTCCATTATATTTTGGATGTAGAGATAACTTGTTTTGGAGATGTGTGTCCTTCTTGAGAACCCCCTCTCTTCTTTCTTCTCCTTAGAATGAAATGTACTCCTTTGTGTAGCACATATCATTCTAAGGGGGGGCTATCATATCTACTTAATTTTCAAAAAGGAGTATTCTTTTAAAAGGATTACTTGATGAAGGCTCTTTCAAAAGGATTCCTTGATGATAGAATCACTTACAGAAAATTTTGTATTTCAAAAGGAGTGTTCTTTCAAAAGGGTTCCTTGATGTCTTCAAGTCTTATGAAAATATTATTTGATAAAAGAATCCCTTTATTAAAATCTCTTTCAAAAGGATTCCTTGGTGACTTATCCTTGGTGTCTTATATTTAATATTTGATATCTTGTATCTTGATGTTTGGATGTCTTATATCTTGGCATCTAGATTGGGGGTAACCTAACTAGACCTATCGTTTCTGTGACTATCTTGCAATGCAACTTGCAGTAGCCACAGGCCTACACACTTTCCATATGGAATCTATCTTGCTAGTCACACTTATCAGTATCATCTTTATGCACTTTTCATATGGTCTCTAGCTTGCTAGCCATACTTATCAATGTCGTCTTTATTTTCTTTCCTTATGGTCTCTAGCCTTGCTAGCCATACTTATCACTGATGTCTTTTTTATTTAATCAGATTATGTCATGACATGTCTATGAATTTTATCAAAATAAATGAAAAAATTCCCAACGTGTTTGTCCACAATGAACATGTTTGTGGTGAACTTGTAGTCAACTCTACAAGATATAATATTTGTGTCATCTTCAAGTCCTGGCTTAGCTTTACAATTGTATATACTAGATCAAAGACCTGCATCTTCTTCATCCTAGGTATATACTTCATTCTCTCTCTTTTTCTTCAACATTGATTGCTTCCCTATCTTTTGGATGCATTCTTCTCTTGAAGAAATCAATCATTACATTCTTCTCTCTGTTTAAGAGTTCTTCTATGTGTTATTTATTAATTTAGGGGCGACGTGTAGTATTGAGATAACCTCTCGCATCAAGGTCTCTTCTAATTTGATGACTCAATTCTTCTTATTTGGTTTTTTGTGTGTCTTTGTGTATGTGTTATCCATGTATATGTTCTAACCCCATGATGTAATGGATTTTTGTGTTCTAACCTTGTGGTCATGTGTAGATGTTTCTTGTCTAATGCATTTTTTTTTTAGGTCTTCACCCTAGGGGTATGCTTCCTTGGTTCAAAGAGCTATCTACTTCCTCTACAATATCATTTTGGCACCATAATTTTATTTATGTTTTGCATATTTCCTTTAGCTTCCATATTCATGTAGATTCATATGCCCACTAAAGTGGGGGCAAAAGGTCATGTCGTAAAATTGCACCCCTTGCAATTTCACCTACACTTTTGCATCCACTTTAGTGTCCACTCCCTTAGTATTTGTGTAGGCTAATTTTATCCCTTAAATCAGCATTTTTCCCCTCAGGATGCTCAAGACCCCTTTTCAACAGCTACCCTCGTATGTCAGCTTTGCATCAAACCTTGTGTCTTCCTTATTTCCACCATTTTTTAGCGTGATTTGTCTAGACACTAGAGCACAACACAGACATTCGTGCATCATGATAGCATCCCACAATATTTTAATATTCAAATGGATGTTTCTGAGCATGTTACCACTTTTCACCTACCTTGGTTAGTGGAAACGGATCAATATGCCTTGTAACAGCTCGGGAACCTTCTTTTTCCTCCTTTTCTCTCTTTAAAATTCTATCTTTTCACTCCCCTCTTACTCTCTTGGAATTTTCATTCATATCGTGATATCTCTTGGGAATTCTCTTCTCTTTCTCTATTGCTCTCTTTCTTGCACAACTCTCAACAATTTTCTACAATAGTCTCAATCTCTTACAACATTCTTTGCAACTCTCTTGGCTCTTACAACTATCTCTTTCTTTCTCTCTCTCTTTGGCTTCCTCAAGCCTTGCAGGTGATATCTATTTCTTGTCTTGCATCTTTGAGAATCATGAGATTTCTCACATCCATTTTCTATTCACTTTACTATCTTTTCTATTTATCTTTCTATCTTTCTATATTTCTATCTATTTGGTTGTTCGTGGAGGTGGAAACACCAAAACAAGGGATTGACTGAGGAAAGCCCCTAAACAACCCCAACATTTCTTCTTAGTCTTATGTGTGTAGGTATTGAAGACATTTATTTGTTGGAGGCTTCATTTATTGGTTGTAAGTACTTTCTTTATCCTCCTTAGTGTTATCATCTACTTTCCATTTAATCTACATTTTACTTCATTTTATTACTTTATTTTGATTTTGTTATACTCTGTTACTTTCCCACATTTCAAGAGTTCTTAGCAATCAAAATAGAAGTAGTCATTTTTTTGTTTTCAATTATAGTCTTGTTTTTTGTTCTGTATGAGACACTAGTGCACCATTGAGATGCTATTGTGCCATGTTATCATCCTTGGGTCATATTATCATCCTTGGTTGAGAACTTGTTAGTCTGTCTAGAGAACCTCTGTGATCTACTCTCTAATTTTGAAACTCTCATTATTTTACCCTATCATCTAAGATTTATTTCTTGAGGTTGCTAAGGACCATTTTCTCCCTACCAACTCTTCTTTATCCTAGAGACTCAGGAGCAGAAAATGTCCTCCTCTACAAGTGCACCTTAGGTGATTTGTTTAGCTATATTAACTATTTATTTGGGGTCACTTATAAAGTTGTATGTAATATTGGGTTAGATATATTATGTGTGGGTTACAGATGGGAAAATATTCAATGTTGCGAAACTTGTACCAAAAATTAAATGTGGGGTCAATGGTTTTATGAACTCATAGTTTTAGCTTACCACTTGGTTGTATTTGTGTGAGCTTGAGTTTATAAAAAAATATATGTTTAGTGGTTGAAGTTGGCTAGTTGGGTTTTTGGCTTACTATCATTGTATTGTCTTCTTTTGAGGAGTGCATATGTGAAGCATGGCATGGTATGTATGGATACATGCTTGGATAGATGGAGAATGCATTGGAGAGGCTTGATGTTTCAGGAGTATTCATGGAGACTATAAGTGTATTGTAATGTTTCATTATTGTATAATAAATTGAGTTTGGATGCTTTTGGAGGCTAGGTTTTTCCCTTTATGAGGGTTTTCCCAGGGTATATTTTGTGTTATCTTGTGGTATGTATTTGATTTTTGAATATGTTTATTAAATAAGCGAGTATGCACACTTTTCTCTCATAGGGTTATACAAGAAATGGTTTGATCAACATGTATGATTTTCCTAATAATTGGTATCAAATCCATATTTGAGGTTGGGGGGTTTCAAAGATCCCTATATTGGTATTGACCTTGAATGAGTAGATATGGTACAATTTTGAAGCCATGATAATGTAAGAAATATTTTAGACATTTCAAGGTATGATACACATTTTTAGGTTATTGTTTTACAAATTTGGGGTTTTTGGGTTCTAGATTTGTGATGACTTTTTGCAAATCTAGGGTTTAAAATCTAAGTTGGGAAAATAGTTTTTTTGGTGTTCACCATGAGGGTTTTCTAGAGTAAGCTTCACATATGACCTCTTGAAACAAAATAAACCTCACTATTTGATCCAATATGGTTGAAAAATAAAGATTGATATAAAATTTACCATATTTAGGTAATTATGAAATAATGCAATTATTTTTTCCCCTTAGTCCTAGCCATACGACCATACGTGCATCTACAGAGGAAAATTTTAAAAAATACTATGCATGAAGAAATTATTTGAAAATTAACTTCTAGGGGGGTTTGCAAACTCCCCGTACCTTTTGATACAATGACAATGCTAGCAAGGGTATCGTCATGGTATACCCTACCGATGGTTGTCAGATACTACTGGTAATGTTAGGTTGATGGGCCTTTGCCCCTTAGTCATTAGCTCCTCATCTGGTGGAGCCTAGAGACCCAACCTTAGTGAGCTTAAAAAAACTTAAAAAATTTAAATGTCCTTTTAATTTCATCACCACCCTATGCCATCTCGCATTGCCCATTCTGGCATTATTGCCCATCCTACCACCATAGAGTTGTCGTTGACTCCAACTAGTGTCATGCTAACATCAACATGATGACCACCTAGCCCTCTTTTTCCTTGATATAGTAATTTTCTTCTAGGGGCATAAATTTCATCCACGATGTTGAATTTTCAAATTCCAACAATCAACGAAAATATCTCTTCAAGAACTATGTAGTGGTCAAGTTTGGTTTGTTTATTTGACTATTTTGTCAATTTTAGGGTTCATGAATTCAGGTGTTGTTTTGAAACTTGATTTTGGTCATAACTTTCATGTATAAAATTGAATTTTCAATTTTGAATAATCAATGGAGATAATTTGGAGTGTACTACATATTTGTGTAGGTTATTTTTCATTTGGATAAGGAGAGAGAGTTTGGTACTTGTTTTATTACTTGTAGGATCCTAAGATTCAAGGTGTGATTTCATGAGTATTCAAATAAATCAAGAGGCAAAAACTTGAGGGAGTCAAATTTGGTACTTCCTAATACATATTTATAGGTTTTTTTAGAGTTTGGACTTTGATGGTGATAGGTTGTCTTCTATTTTGAGGACATGGATTGACACATGTGGATACTTGAAGTCTTGGTGTAATGAGAATTAAATATAGGTAAAATGTTGGTGATGATTATGGTGTCATGGATTTTCATATGTATTTTTGTATTGACATGACATGATCATGTATGTGGTTGTTTGGTGGCATGGTTTAATTTTATGAGGTCATTCTTATCTCCTACATGCTTTTTTTGGTTCCTTGACTATGATACTTGATTTTGGATTCCCTTGGAAAATCAAATCTTTAGGTGATTTGGTGTTTGAATCTTGAAATTTACAAGTTATATTCTTGGTTATCTCAGTTTACAAGTTATTCATATGATGATGAGTTTGTATGTTTCATTAGTTTTGGATACTAGAGTTATGTAGTGTGGGTTGGCCACCCATTTGGTTATATTGGGATGACTTGGATTTAGACCATTTATATCCACAAGTATTTTCAGTTTTGATGAAGATTCAATTATTTAACCTTGTTTTTGGTCACTTATGCATTGGTATGTGTGCTTTTGAGATGAGAGGATGGATTATGGTTAAAGAAGCTAGATATTCAGTTGTTGGGACTTGTATCATGTTTGGGAGCTCATGTTGTTGAGTTATTTGATTGTGTTGAGGCCATGGATTTTCTTTATTTGGGAGATGGTGATTAGGATGCTTGGAGATATTTGTTACATGATTCAGAGAGAGCTTTGGCAATGATTTGGATTCATCATTTGATGATGGATGATATTCTTAGTGTTTGTTGGTGTCATGGAGGACCTCTTAGATCTTCTTTATTATAGCATGAGCAATCATTGACAAGAGATGGTTATCTTCATGTGACTGGATATGTTGATATCTTGGTTAGCCATGGAGGAATATTGGAGTCTTTGGTTGAAGTGTCAATTTATGACTTGTTTAATTTTGACAGGTGATCCTTGTTTGATAGGATGGTTTGGTACTATGTCATGATGTGCTCTTGATTTCACATTAGAGTTTTGACATGTTACAAGTGCTCTTGGGAGCATGATATGTTCATTACAATAATTATATTATTTTGAGGAGATGCTAGATCATGATGTCATGATGAGTTATTGATTGCATGGTTGGATCTTAGAAAATTATCTTGTTGGTTCTCTTGGTATTGAGTACATTGGCTATTTTATTGGGAGCTTCATGATAGTGTTGTGTTTCATTTGGAGATTATCATAAATTTATTGGTTATAGGTGCTCATGAATACATGGAGAAATAGGTGAGGTTGGAGTTCTCTTATGTGTTGGAAATAAGTGTTCTCATTGATATCAACCCTATCTGGGTTGTCATTGATATCAAAGATGTGTTATTGAAGTATTTACATACTCCAGAGTTAGTGCATAAGTAGATATAAGTTGAGGCATGTCTATAGGATAGTATAAGGAATAATGGTGATCTAAGTATTTTGCGGAGGATGATACTTATGTCCTAATGTGTCAAAAATATTTCTACCTTGATATCATTTTGGATTTATGTACCACATGTTGCGATAGAATGCAGAAGTCTAGCTAAGACACCAACTATGTATACCTTAAGGCCTGTCATGTTCTTTTGGTCCACATCCATACACTGTGCAAGATTCTATCTTGCGGCTCAAATGAAATGATGAAAATTCTATGAAGATATTATATCCATGAATTCAAGTCTTCACACCTTCCACAGTCAAAGTTATAGTTGAAAGTGTTCCAATTTGTGCTCTAACATCATAATGCAATAATAAAGGATGGTTGAAATGCTCTACATTCCTCCAGAGATGTAGGTTTGGTCTTGTTGCTTTGAGAACTTGATCAGTAGTGATGAATACATGCTGTCTAACAATATAAAGAGCGTTAGAGATCCACAAGCTCAATTTTCCAATTAACAGTGTGTTATAATTGTTTTGAAATGTTGTGTTTCTACATTTTCAATAAGCTTCTTCAATTGTGCCAGTATTTAATAAAAAAGTCTTTTTAGAAGAGGCTATAGGGATATTTCAGGTTACCTACATTGTTTATATCTTGATCCACATGATGTTTTTGACATCTCCCTAGTGGTGTGAATTCATGCAATAATATTATTGATGGTACTTAAACTAATCAGACTGACATGACTTATTTTCTTTATTTGTGATTGATCTTGATCGATTAATATTATTTTAGAGAATGTGTGGAAGTGATCTAAAGATTTCAACATAGTGTGTGTTGATATGTAATCAAGTTTCTTTCTCTTTGTATATGTTTTAGAGTCAACCCTTTCAATATCAATTGTTTCATCCAACAGTTATCTTGAAGCTGAATTCATTAGAGGATATATAGAAGATCAAAATCATTTGTGAAGCATCATGTTGAGTTTTGAACATGAATTCATAAGAATGTTAAACATGAAGTGTGAAATCTATATTAAGATGTAAATGTGTGAAAAAGGAACTGCAATATCAACATAAGTCAAATGCTTCATCTACAATAGTTCAAGTCTTAGTTCTCTTATCATATTTTTTATGTACCCTGATTTGAGATAGCGAGTCTCATCAAGTCCTCTATATCTTTCCCTTGAAGTTGTCTATAGGTAGTGAGCCTTAAACTACATTATAAAACCTTTTAAGTAGTGAGATTTTATATTGTGAGTTAACTCTCGCCACAGTGTTTCCCTCATTGGGTTTTCCACATAAAAATCTTGGTGTTATGGTGCGGTGCATGTTTTAATTTATACTATTATTTTAGTTCATGTGTTGTGATGTGTTACCTACATATGGGAATGGTCTAATTTTAATGTAAGCTAATTCATCCCTCTCTCATCTTTACTTTTTGTTCAACAATTTGTATCAGATCCAGATGCCTTGAGAAGCCTAACAACTAATGTTGATCTTGCTCTTAAACAAATGGGGTTGGTTGCAGAAATCAATGATATTTTTATTCTAGAACCAAACTTGGAATCAATAGAATCTAAAGGTTGGGATATCAATCCAGAAGAATGTGAAGTAGATTTTAAAGGAGAACTCTAGTCTCCTCTTGAATATTTGGATGAAGCTAGATTACAGAACTTCAAGTATGAGTGCATGCTAGAAAAATCAAAAGAAATAATAGATAAACTATAAAAAAAAGCTAAATAATCAAAAGAAGAAATTTACAAACTAAAAACTCAAATAGAAGGTGGCAATGGATGTGAGATAAAAACCAAAGAAGTTGAAGACATGATCTCAAATTTAAAATTCAAAGTTGAAGAAGGAAAGAAGACTGAGGATTGCCTAAATATCAAGCTCAATGATAAAACTGATGAATGTTTAAAGATAAAGGAAGATATTATATCCCTAAAAAAATAACTTGAAAAGGCCAAAGAACAAATTGACAGACCTAAAACTGAGAGGAGGCTCTGAAATTCTTGATAAATTAATTAACTCTCAAAAACCCTCAAAAGAGAAATCTAGACTTGGTTTTGAAAAGGGAAAAAGTCCCATGGTCAATGCATCTGCAAATCTGTATGACAACTTCAAAGCAGAAGGACAAACAGAGACAAGGGAGGAGAAAGCCTACTTAGAAAATCCTAAAGAAACATCCTCTGAAAATGTAAATATAAACCATGACAATAATATATAAGATGAATTCACAACTATCTGAAGCAAAAGGAATAAGTTTAAAAAGCCTAATCTCAAACAAACTACTCCTACCAAGTTCAATGGTAACTTCTATACTTATAATAGTTTGGTCATAATGCATTTGAATGCAAAAGTAAAAGGAGCCAGAATTCTTTCAAGAATTCAAGGCACAATTCCAAGAACACTCAACCATTTCATGGTTAGTACTATGCTTATAGAAAAAAATTCCACAAGGTTGATGTTAGCAGAAGTAAAATGATAAGGAATAATTTTATGACCTATCAACTCTTCTATGGCTATTGCTGCACATGAAACAAGTTTGGTCATAAGGCAGATGATTGTACATTTGATGTGAAAAGAAGATATTTTATCTACAAGCTATTATCATTTTCTATAACTGCAAAAGACAAGGACACGTTGCAAGATTATGCAAGGGAAAGAATTAAGGTCTTCATCTCTTCAAAGGAATCCTATCACCAGTTAGCAAAAGAAAGATATGAACAAGGTTTGGAAAAAGAAGGAAGAATGTGAAGTAAGAAATGAATTTGTACCTCAACATGGTGTAGATGGTTTTGTTGGTAACTAAAGAAAGAGCATTGACTCAAGGGAGTTGCAACTGCAATTTTTATCATACCCGTGAAATACTTGAGATGTTTAAATCTTCAACATATTAGAAAATAGTGATATGAACTTGGTTGGTCATGTTTTTTAAGCAAATACACTTTCTGTAGAGGTATCTTGAAGACTTATGAATCACTGCAATATCACATATGGCAAAAGTTGCTAAACAGATAAACATGTTTATTGCATAGCATCTAAGGTTAGTGTTAGGTATATTTAGCTCATTTTGATCAAATTGATTTCATTTAAACTATCTCAAGTGAGCACAAGAGCTAAGGAAGTGGAGAAAGTATTCAAAAAGTATCATGGAAACCCTAACAATGATGTTCAAAGGTATTTCTCTATCATTTCTTATACGCCATAGTATCAAAAATCATGGCTACACCTGTTGTCGTTGATGTCGTTGAAAGTCCAAGGCCCAAATACAAAAAATTATCCATTCAAAGCACTTGAAGTAGAGAAAGATGGTGCATTTTCAAATTTTCTAATGGGTGTCATGAATTGCAATGATACAAGGGTCTACATACATAGTTGAATGAGATTGATCACAGTTCATCCTTTGAAGTGGTGCGGCAAGAATTATTAAATAAAAGTGAAGTATATAAGATGAAGTATGCAAACATCACTATGAAAGGGTTAGACCTCTAGAAATATTTTCTAGAATTCTACAAGAATGGGGAATGGGTAAGAATAATTATGAGCCTCATTCATGACAATTTTATCTAGCTATACAAACCCTACTTAATCGCAAGGGATTCTATTAGGGAAGTTACTAGTTCGTGTAACTTCAAACCCATGCCTATGTTAAAATTTGTAAAGTGAAACCATTATGGAACTTAAAGGTGCTAAATTTGACAAAAGGGCCTTAACTATAAAATAAATTATTAATTTTGGTCTCCAATATGTATCAATGAGCATTGCATACAAAATCTACTTTACAAATAGGGAAGGATCTGTTACCACCACTGCAATTCATACTACTCTTCAGATGGTAAAAGAAAATACCAACTTTGATCTATGCAAACTGTTGAGGGAAAACTTGAAAAAGACAAAGAAACCAAGTATAACTTTAGGTTTGGTTCCCTAATAATTTTCCTTAATTTCTTCTTTTTGAATGAGTTACCTAGGGTTAAAGGTAAAATATGGGACAAATTATCCTGGTAGCAACTCAAATTAAACATATGAAAAAAATTCAAACTGAGAAAGACTACACCACTTCCTATTGGGGATTTTTTAAGAACTTGTAAAATGAGATGCAAGGTAGATACGAGATATCATCTATCTTAGTCCAAAAATATGAAAAAGAAATAGATTTTATGGTAAAAAAGGATGATTGATTTATGGAGATTATTGAACTCTGAACTGTATGGATAAATGAGATTCCTTATGATATTGAGGATGATTTTGTAAAAGGTGCATAGACATTTTGTTTCCAAGTCCTAGGGATCCTAAAGTAAAATTATTTGGAACCTACAGATAAATCATGGATGAAATCTATAAGAAAGAAAGTGAGGAAGCTGCAAAAAATAAAGTTGAAAAAGTACTAAATGAAATAGGTACACCACGGTAATCTACAATAAAGAGCAAAGAATAACTTTACAAGATACTATGTAGCCCTCCAAAATCTATACCTAATGCTCTTACATTCAAATCATCCCTTCCAAAATCTAGTCCAGGACCAAGGAGATCTAGTAGAACCTCTCCAATAGTTTCCCCACAACCCTCAGTGTCCACACAAAAAATCGAAAGTAAGATAAAAACTACAATTGTTATACATCCAAATAGAATAGTCACTAGAGCTAAACAAAAGAAAAAAATGAGAAAATATTGATATAGATGATGAAGTGGATGATGAAGAAGAAGAAGAAATTAAAGCTTTTATCTTTAATAAAAGAAAAAAAGGTACAAATCAAGGAGAAGAGGAAGAAAAATCTTCAGAGAAAAGGAAAGGAAAGGAACTGATGTTGAAAAGATCATAATTGTTCCTCTGGTATCTCATGACCCGCTGGACTTTGGAAAAATTCTTAAATGACACAAAAAAGACCATTAAGAAAGTTGTCATTGATTATATGGTAATGTAGAGCATCACCTTTAGTGACATTGTTAACAAATCTCCAAATAGCCTTTTTGAGGCTTTAAGATAAAGGAGATAAGAGGCTATTAAGACTGGTGAAGACCTGAAACTACAAGCAATTGATAAAACAAGAATTCCTATGTCACAAAAAGAAAAAGAGGTGATTATCCGAAGATAAGCCAAAGAGATTTGTACCAAGAAAAAAATAGATCTTTTGATGAGCTTGGATAAAAATATGAAAAGGAAGATTCAAAGTGAAACTAAAGATACCACAAAGAAAATCATTAATGATGGTTCACAAGGATCTCCAAAAGGATAGATTATTGAGGTTAAAATAAATGTATAATAACCTCTAAAGATGGATAATGAGCCTCCCCTGGAAAAATTTGATTTGAAAAACACATCTAGTAAAGAAATACAAGGACCCTCTAGTTTGCAAAAATAATATATCTCTAGAGCACATAAAACTTACAAAATATCTTTGATATTGAGAAAAAAAAGGAAGAAGGAAAGGTGTCAAATGCAAAGACAACAAAGATACTTGAAGAAATGAAGATGAATGAGGTGACTCCTAATGATAGTATCCTACATGATCTTATTGATGTGTCCACTCTGGACATAGACATGTGTTTTTGAAAGCAATTTGACTAATGGAAATAAGAAGAAAAATGAGAAAAAATTTCCTCCGGTGAATACTAGTGCACAATACACATGAAATCAAGATAAAGTTGATGTTTCTCCTCTAAAACACAATGTTTCTTTTCTAGGGAATTCAAGAATTGATGTACAGATGAGAGAAGATATTATTGAGATTGTTCAAAACACAAAAGTGAAGGGTGTTGAGAAGAAAGATATCTTTGTTGATAAAGGTCAAATTTATTCATCTTGAAATTCTAAGTTGGCAACAAGTGTTGTCATTGATGTCAACCCTATTTGGGTTTTCATTGATATCAAAGATGTGTTATTGAAGTACGTACATACACCAAAGTTAGTGCATAAGTAGATATAAGTTGAGGCATGTTTGTAGGACAATATAAGAAAGAATAGTGATCTAAGTATGTTTTGGAGGATGATACTCAGGTACTAATGTGTCTACAATATTTCTTCCTTGATATCAATGTAGATTCATGTACTACATGTTGATATAGGTTTCAAAAGTGTGTCTAAGGCACTAACTGTGTATACCTTAAGGTTGTATCATTTCCTTTTGGACCACATCCATTTGCTATGCAATATTTTATCTCGTGGTTCAAATGAAATGATGGACATGCTATGAAGATATTATATCTATGAAATCAAGTCTTCACACCTTCCACAGTCAAATTTATAGTTGAAAGTGTTCTAGTTTGTGCCCTAAAAAGGTAATGCAATAATAAAGGCTATATTTCATTGCATCCTTTTCCATATTCTTTTCTCCTTATCACTATTTTTAATTCCTAATCATTTATCCTTGTTTAAGTCCCACACTTTCACTTACCATATTTCCAAAGATTGCATAGTAAATTCTAGAGGTTTTAGCTTAGTGAAAAGGGTCAATAAACCCTTAGAGCCATTGTTAATTACAGTAACCTTTTATGATTGAAAAATTAGGTTTAGAATGTGGTGTACAAGTTAAAATTTTAAATGGTAGAGCACCCTTACTTCATTCTCTCGCTAAGAACTGCAACTCCCAAGCCTTCCTTCTAATGGATTTTGTAACACAAAACATTCCTCAATTTATTTTTACAATCTAATTATGCAGTATGTTGCTTAGTCAAGATGGTTATTTATTTGCTCAGATGCATTTTTTTATTAAGTGGTGTAATAATTACATGTCCCTCTATTTGTGGTATTTTGGTATTCTCATTTTCTAACCCTCCTAATGTTATCATTCGTAATCATTTTTTTTAGTGGTAGTGAGTTCTCGCAACTCTCATTGTCCTTCAAATTATTAGCCATGACCCTCTCGACACAATATAAATCACACATTCACAAAATTATCATTATCTCTAGAAACAATCCTCTTGGCACATTCTGCATTATCTTCCCTTGCCTTTCCATTATTTTTCAGTATATTTCTTGTATTTTCTTCATGTGTTTCAATCTCTTTTCTTTTGTGCTTATCTCCATAGCCATCACAATATCTTCTATAATATCTCTCGACTTATTATTGTTACCCTTAGCCATAGATTCTTTTGTTTTGAAATTTCACCAACCCTTTTTACTCCTCTCTAATGGATCAATCAATACCTACCTTTAGTGGTCACATATATTTAATATCTCTTTTAGGATTCTCAACTTTTCATTCAACATTCAATAGGTGCCTAACCCCTCTCATAATATTGACCTTGTGAATTATGTTTTAAATTGAATCAAATATGCTTCTTTTATGACTATAATCCCTTATTGATATATATTTTATTGTCATAATATTTTTCTTGTAAATTCTAACCTAAATAATAACCTCTTACTTGGGTCTAAACAATGGAACCAAAATATTGACAAAGAGAGAGTATAGAACAAAGATTTATGCATCTACTCTTAGATGTATAGTTTATATCATATTGTAAAGGGATAAGAAGAGGATTACAATTAGTGTGGTGGAGTACAATAATGTGTGGTACAATATACAATACATGAATCAAAATATAATTACTTAACCATTCATGATAAACATATATAATTCAATATCAACCATCATATATTCATTATATGAACTTGTGGCACATTAACATCAATACATGCTCATCTCAAACCCATTTCTTCTTATGTAATCAATCCTATCTAACTTAGTCTATCATGTATGTTTTCTCTCTATTTTGTGTTCTCTCTCTTCCTTACCATCTCTCTCCTCTCATCTCACTTATATCTATTTCTCCTACATGCAATGTATATATACATTATTATATATAGGGACATATATATTTTCCTTGTTATGGCCCTTAATTTTCGTTGTAAGTCAATTATAGGTAGTGCATTTGCTTTGTGTTGGTTATGTAGACACTTAAATATTTCCCTAGCACACCTAGTCTGAATCAACAAAACACATTACCTAAACAAGTCCCCTTCACCTAAAGTTACTCAATTAAATATTATTATTATATAATTAATCCCCCTTTTCCATCTCACATCATAATAAATAAATACCATTTACACCTATTTTTCACCTCACACATGGCTAAAATAATTAAATAATATTATTATTTAGTTATAGCTATATTTTCTCAACCCATTCCAGGAATAAAGGACACCTAAGAACACTTTTCCTTATGGTTCCAATGTTTTTTATTAGATAAGGAGGGAAGGGCCATGATCCCATGGTTACAGTAGTAGACAAAAGGAAATAGAAAAAAGGTGGGAAACAGGACCACGAGCAAACTAAAAAATAGCAACAGTATTAGCTCACAGACCAACATTTAACATAGTAACCATAGACCAACCAGTACTAATAAAAAATAGTAAGATTCTAGAATCATACTTAGATCTACATAAACCATTAATTAATTCCGTAGTGTCCCAGGTGGTATTCCATGAAATCATAACCATAAAAATATAGCAGTTCGAGAAATTAAAACAAAATGACAAAAAACTCATCATAAACAAGAGAGCAGCAACAAAAAGCCATGGGTTACCTTTCTTCAGCAGGTCCCCATACTCTCCCATGAGAGAAATCTATTCCCTCCAGTTAGGTCCTTCTGTCTCATCCAACATCTTCAAGGCATTTGGTTTCCCCTATTTCCTCAGCTTCTTGGTGATTTTGAATTCTCTAGAAGTAGCACCCAGCATCACCCTCCTCATTAGTATGTTAGTTATCTTCATGAGAGTAACTAGAGCCTTTTCCATATCTTCAAAAGGAACCTGCAAGAAAGTTAGTCTACTCTTTAAAATTTCATTGCTTGAGTCCTCAATTTTATTTTTTCGTACCCAAATCCCCAACTTCTTGCACATTTTCATCCTCAAATTATTCAGCTTGTTCTTCCTCTGCCTCATCTGTGTCCTCCTCTGAGCCTTCTTCACCCATTTCATAAGCCAAATCCTCAAAATATAAATTCTCTTAATCATCTTCCTCTTGGGCTTCAAATTATTTGTACCTCAGATACTCCTCTTCACTCAGTCATTTTTGTTTCCCTTTTTTATCCTTTGAGGCAGCTTTTGCAAGTCGGGCCAACCTTCTCCCTCCAATCCCACCACTACCCTGCCCCTGTAGAGACTAATTCTCCTCCTCATTTTGAGTCCCTTCCTCAGTGATATTGATGAAATCCCTAAGGTTTAAGTCACATTTTAGTTTCTTCACATTGGGAAGTTCCAGCAACAAAGGTGAATGCTTTTTTTTTTTAGGCGTGGCTCTAATGAGCTCAATTTCAAATTTTTGTTTTCCTCACTCTTTTGTGACATAGAATTAGATGGGTTGGATACATTAACCACAAGTGACTGTCTTTTAGCAATAATAATCACTCTCCTAACAATAACAACAACAAGAGGTAGGCGGGGGTTAGGTTCCCCAGTCGAGATATCAATAGCGGCAGGGTTTTCATACATAGGTTTTTCCTCATTAACCTCTTCAAAATGACCAGGGTTTACATTTCTTCCCACCAAAGGGTTGCCATGGGGGTTCAATTCTAGAGCATACTTATATAGGGTTACCATTAGACCTTTGTGGAGGGGAGAACCGGCTCCCCTCTCGATATGAAGTTGTAGGGAGGACAACAGATAACAAGGAAAATTGATTCTCTCACCATGTCGAATGTGGTTAAGCAGGGGAAAATGGTACACATGTACCAAAACATACCTTCCCTCAAGAGTAAAGTAGTGCATTAAAAATAGGCTAACTAAAGAAAAGGGATGAGGGAGTTCCAATCTTGCATACCCATTCTGAAATCTTTTGAGATTCTCCCCTTCATGCAGGAATTTGTTGATAAACCTTTGGTAGTTCGCCCCACTTTTTTTAGCAACTTTAGTTCCTTGATTTTGCAGCCCCTTAGCTTCAGCAATGAAACTATTCATTACCTCAAACTTCACCACTCGAATGGTAATGTTACCCTCCCTCCAAGATTTGGTAAACTTTGTTGTAAGGTTCTCATTGTATCCCTTCGGGGATTGGAAAAATGGAATCATACTAGAATTTTCAAACATTCTCCATAAATCCAAATTATGTTATAGGGCTTAACAATTTGGTGGATTTGTTCTCTTCCTTAGTCCTCCCATTTTTCTTTTCTGCAAATTCTTCAGCTGTGGAAATTTTTTCTTAATAATATCCACCTTCTTCTTTCTTTTCAGGAATCAACAACCTCTCTTACGCCAAATTACACAAAGAGCCAATAAAAAATTGTGAGTCAAGAAGTTTCTTTTTGTTAAGTCCCGCGTCACATTCCCTGGTACAAAAGACCCATCATTTTTCTTACAAGTATTAAACTCCCCATTAATTTCCATAACTTTCTTTTCTTTAGAAATGTGGGAATAGGTGACACAAATAAAATCGGCACCAATAGAAATGACAACCATTAACAACTTGAAAATATTCGTGTGATTTTTTATCACCTTCATAACAAAAAAATCATAAATAATACTATCAACCAAGATCCTCTGATACAACACCATATGACCAATATCATCATTACACAGAAAGCCAAAAAGCACCACTTGATACTCATTTTTCCCGCATAACATCAATCTTTCATTTTTGCATATGGTACTCATTTTCAATTTTTTCTTTTAGGATTAAGTCTCTTAAAGAATTTGGCATATTACAATGAGTCCATCGGGTCCAACCCCTGCAGCTCAGTGCCACGTTGGCAGCATAGTCAATGGATTTATTTCCCTCTCTATAAACATGTTGCACCTTACAATTGGTAAAATACTTCTTAATGACTTGGCATTTATCAATTATGTTTTTTAATTCCCATGGTGGCACAGCCTCATTGCTTAGGATGTCCACAATAAGCTTAGAGTCCCCTTCTATTATGAATTTTTTATAGCCCAGCTCCTTCAGAGTATTGAAGCCCCCCAAATTTGTCATAGCTTCAACTTTATTATTGGACAAACTCCCATATTCACACCATAGCTCACAATACATTCACCTTGATGGTTCCTTAACATAACCCCTACACCAGCTTGTCCTGGGTTTCCTTTTGAGCACCCATCAAATTTACACTTTACCCAATCCTTTTGTGGAGGGCTCCACATAGTATCCATTCTTATTAGAATTTTTGACCAATTAAGTTTAGTTAAATCCTTCCTGATTCCCCAGTTTTTCTTAATCCTCATTTCTTTGTAATTAGGTTAGGTTTTGGAGAAACGATAACTACCATCCTCAATGTTTTCCTTAATCTAATTTCTTATGATCAGGCTGACCTCCCAGTTTCTTCTCTCCTCATCCCTGAATATTCTATTATTCCTTTCCTTCCATAAACCCTAGGTAACAAAAGGAGGAACTTGGTTCCAGAGATCAACAATAACATTATGTGAAGAAGGGCAATTTGACGAGCTTTCTATAAAAACTTTCATAGAATTAGGAAACACCCAATCAGAAGACAACAACAAGAGAAAGAAGGAACAAACTTCCCTCAAAAAAATTCAATGAAATAATATGTGAATAATTGACTCATCTTCTTGTTTACAGAGCGAGCATCGATTAACTAGTTGGAAGCCTCTCTTAACCAGGTTATCAATATTCAAAAAATTACCATGAGCCACAGTCCACCAAAAGCAATTAATTTTTGGAATCAAGTTCTTTAGCCACACCTTATCCCATAAATGGTCTAAAGTAACACCTTGCACCTTTATCAATTCTTCATAGGCCTTTATGACCGAGAAACAACTAGAAGAGCTTCCTTTCCAAAGCCACTCATCTTCCCTTTCTCTGTCAAACCAATTTTCCTCCCGAATCAAACCATGCAATCTTGTAAGGATAGGATCTCAATTCACCTATCTTTGGCCTCTTAGATTGTTCCTTCTTAGTAAAAAATTAAACTCCTTCCATTTTGGTTCCTCCAACTCCCAATTAATATAGTCATAAACCTTTTTACAACAGATCTTGTTAAGGCTTTGTTTAAGAGGATTAAGATATTATGAGGACAAAGTAGATGAATCTATCCAAGGGTCATTCAAAAATTTAGTATTATACCCATTCCCAATTCTCTTTCTAACCCCCAGCTTCAACACATTTCTTAGTTTAACAAGATCATTTCATAATGCAGAGCCACTAGGAAAATCAGAAACCGAGAGAAAACATACAGGGTTCTTGTTCTTCATGTATTTAGCTTGGAAAAATTTAACCCAATCTTTAGAGCCTTCAAGAATATTCCACCCAATTTTAGCTGTTAGGTATTTTTTAAGCATATATATTCTTCTTAATCCAAAACCCCCTCTCCTTTTAGGAGTACACACTTTTTCCCAACAAACCAAGGGCAGCCTTTTTTTTCAGTTCCTAACCATAAGAATTTTTTCTGAATCTATTCTATCTTCTCCCCTATATAGGCAGGGATTTTGAAGGGATGCATTAAGGATTTGAATCTTTCCCGCCAAACTAAGAAGCTTCCCCTTCCCTCCCACAAGTTTGTTTTGAGTCCTTTCAATCAGCTAATTCCAGTAATTTTTTTTGAGCTTCTTAGAGATCAATGGTAGGCCTAGATAGGCATTAGGTAAATCAACTTCATGAAAACCCAAGGTTTTTATCACTCTCTCCTTAATTTTTTGGTTAGTATTAAAGAAGTAAATTTTGTCTTTTTCACAATTGATGCATTGGTCAAAAACAACAACATAGTCATTGAGAACCTAATTTCCAGAAACTTGCTTCCCCCACCGAGGCTTCCTCAAACATTAGAGTATCATCAAAAAATTGTTGATGGGAGTCTGGCATAGAGATGATGCAACTTTAACACCTTTAAGGGCTTTTGAGTCCACCAAATTTTGGATATTCCTGCCAAGGACTTCAGCAAAAATGATAAAGAGGTAGGGAGAGAGGGGGTCACCTTGCCTAAGCCTACGAACACAAGAGAAAAAACCTTGGGGGACTCCATTGACCAAAATAGAACACATGGGGAAGGTAACACAAGCAGAGATCATCTTTAGGAATCTACCATCTATCCCAAAATTCATGAGCATGACAAATAGGAAAGGCCAAGAAACTCTATCATATGCCTTAGAAATGTTAATTTTAAAGGCCATCTCAGGCTTCTTAGAATGATCCATTGAATGAATAATTTCATGGGTGGAAATAATAGCATCAAGAATATTTCTACCCTAGGAAAAACCTTTCTAGTTTGAGGCAATCATTTTACCAAGCACCGATTTGAGTCTAAACACTAAAATTTTGGAGAAAATTTTATAGATCGTGTTGGAGAGACTAATAGTTCTATAATATTTTATGGCTAAGGCATCAACATTTTTGGGGATAAGGGTTATAAAAGTAGCATTCAACTGGTTCAACAACCTACTTGATCTAAAGAAATACCTAGCAGCATTGAAAAGATCATTTTTAACTATATCCCAGAAGGTCTGGAAAAAAATAGGAGGGAACCCATCAAGGCCGTGAGATTTAAAAGCTCTAAAGGAAAACACAACATTTTTAACTTCATACATAAAAATAGCATTAGTCATTAGCATTAAGTCTATATCAAAAATTACTTTAGGGATCACTTCAATAAAATTAGTATTTACCCGATGATCATTGTTAGGGGCCCTATATTGAGTAGAGAAGAAGTTAACAGCTTCCCTCACAATTTATTTTTCATTAGTCACCATAGAGCCATCCTCTTTCACAAGCGATCCGATTTTCTTTCTACTTCTATGTTTCAAGGTGGATTGGTGAAAAAAAATTGTGTTCCTATCCCCTTCCTTTAGCCATTGAGACCTTGACTTTTGTTTCTAGTAGTTTTCCTTCTTTTTGTTTATCTTATACCATTGGGATCTAAGGTCTCTTTCCTTAGCACAAATCTCTTCATCCACTTAACCAGCCTCCATGATATCTTGAACCTCTTTAATGCTTTTTCCCAAAGAATTCTTTATCTCAAAGATATTGCCAAAAGTCAACTTATTCCACCCTTTCACTCTTTTCTTTATTTTGCTTAGCTTTTATGCCAGGCAATACATCGGTGTACCAATTATAGGTTCCTCCCACTAGGATTTAACTAGAGTAGAAAAATCTAGGTGGAGACTCCACATAGCTTCGAATCTAAAAGGGAAAGGTTCCCTATTATGGTCTGCATTTCTTTCAAGCACCAACGCATTATGATCTTAACCATACCTAGGAAGAGTTGAAAGAGAAAGGACTTGTGAGATATCCCAATTAGCAGATATCAAAAACCTATCTAATTTGACTTGGATTAGGTGATTTCCATTCCTTCTATTTGACCAAGTATACTTAGTTCCTTGCAAGGGGATATCAATAAGACCTGCCAAATTTAAGAACTCAACCAACTCCATCATACTGTCAAAATAATCATCCTGCCCTCTAGACTTTTCTGAAGTAAGGAGAGGAGAATTAAAATCTCATCCCACCATCCAATGGCCATCTTTCCTTAAAGAAATAGCATCACTTAATTTTTCCCAAAGCATAACTCTATCCCTACTCAGATTTGGAGCATAGATGTTTATAAGATTCGATTTCTCCATGGAGACAATATCCTCAAGTGTAATCATCAAACTCTTCTTACAAGTAGAATACAAACTACCTTTTAGTTTAGAAGGATTCTAAAGGGTAGCAATACCACCTAAAGCTCCTTCCACCTCACTGAAATAATAATTCACACTAGGCCATATATCAAGATAGCTTTATCAAAGGTCTCCTTCTTCATATTTGTTTCTTGTAGGAGGAGGACATCCACTTTATTGTCAAGAATACAGGATTTCACCAAAAATTGTTTGTACAGGATATTAAGGCCCCTTATATTCCAAGAGAGGTACTTCATTAGTAAATAGTAGGCAACACCACCTCCACCTTAAATAAGTAGTTAAAGCTACTTCTTCTTGGACTTTGACCCTGCGATCAAGTCCAAGTTTCTTTGTTTTCCAGCTACCACATCCCTTACAGTGTCTCTGGTTTTGGAATCCCTTTGGGAAGGCCTTCCCACCTTATTTCCTCCTTCCACATCTGGTTTCTTTTTCTTTTTGGGTTTAGAAGGAGCTTGGGACCATCCCTCATCATCCTCTTTATCACTTGACCCATCAGGGAAGCCAAGAAGAGCCAAAGATTTTCTCAAGTTTCTTGCTCCAATTTGAGATAAGGAGTGTGCATCCTCCAGAGATAGGTTAGTCTCGGCTAGAACATACTCACCCTCTGCAATATCATCATTTGCACCTTAAGTCTGAACCTTTACACCGAGTTCCAACACATTATCCTCCATTAGGGGATCCTCAGATGGTACATTCTCCATATCCACCTTTTTTGGGAATCCTAGGGTTGGAAAGGTGGAAGTAGGGGCAGCCATAGCAATGTTCAGGCATTCCAAATCATTAACTTTAACAAAAGGAGCAGAAACAAACTTAATGGCCAAGTATGGGTTATCCTTCAGAAGGGGGACAAACACCTCCTGAATAAGAACAGTAGAAGGCTACACTCCAGAAGCCATTCTAGTACCAGAGTGATCCTTCTCTAGAATTTTATCCTTAGCCTTTGAGCCCTCTCTAGGATTTTTCCCACAAGAATCACTAAGATGACCAAACTTCTAGCATAGCTGGCAGAAGAGGCGAGCATTTTCATATTCTAAGGGTTGATTCTAGTTACCAAACTTGGACTTAGGAAGGATTGAAGAAGGAAGGACTGTATTCATAGCCTCATTTACACAGATATGGGCGTACACCATTCTTGATCTCTCTTGAGTAATCTTATCAATAGCCAATAGACTTCTAAAGGAGTTGGTGATGCCTTTTAAGATTCCCATCTCCCAAAATTCTAGAGGGAGGCCTGGAAGGCGAACCCAAGTTGGAGTCAAATCACCCAAATCATCTAACGGATCAAAACTCGGCTTTCATTTGTAGAGGGACAGAAAGTTTTTGAATCCTGAGTCAAAAGCCCAAGGACCACCAGTTAGAACCTTCAGTATGTCTTCATACACCACAAAGGAAAAAATAAAAATACCTTTGGGCATAGCATTTATGGCGATGCTACTTTAAGGTTCCAAGTGGAAGCACCCCATTAACGAACCAGTTCAATATTTTGCATGTACACCAAAAAAATTCCAATGTTATCTCCACCAAACCCAAGAATAAAGGGCTCCTAGGTACACATGCCCCTTATTATTCTCATTGTTTCAACTTATTATTAAATACAATAAATACATCCTAGCCCTTCACATTCTAACAACCTCCATCTCAAACCTCCATTCTACCATTTATCCTATGGAAATCATCTCAATCATCCACCACCATTGATCTCACCATAAAATCTCAACCATCCATTGCCTTTTTCAAAATTTTATAAATGGAGGCATTCTTTCATCCATTTCATGATCTCATCAACTTTGAGCTAAGTATATGTTGTTGAAATTGGTATCTTCAAGCAAAGGAGCATCCATTTATCAATATTTACCTAGATAAAATCATTCAAAAGTAAAGTTTTGGGTAACATTTGAGTTGGCTTTTAATATAATTATGTTGTTTTGAACTCTTTTGTTGAGCTTTATTTGAGTTTTGTAGTAGTTTGGAATAAGATTCTCCTATGATTCTCTTGCATGGCTCAATGACTTTAGATACTCCTAAAATTTATTACACATGTCATACATTACATTATACAATGGAAAAATGACTAAGTTGGGTAGATATGTGGTAACCATTACCTAAGAAATGTCAACAAGGGGATGCCCCCATTTGAGCATAAAATCAAGGAAAGGGTATGGAGTGGATAGTGAATAAAATGGAATAGAATATATGGAGGGAAGTCTATGGATGGATGGGGGAGGGTGGAGAGATGAAAATGAGGGGAAGTGTTGGTTTTTGAACAATCTAATGAAAGAAGATGAGATGAATATGTAATCCATGTGGACAGTATAATGAAAGGGGTAGAATGAGAGGATGTGTAAGGGTCTTGAGCAAATAGTCTAAGCTGAGGGAGGTAATGGGATAGATGGAATGTGATGATGGAAATAATATGAAGTAACATGTGCTCGTAGAATAGAGTAGTTTCTTGCTACACATGATGCATTTTTTCTAGGCTTTCATCATGGTACTTGCCCAAGGTGCCACAAGGAGTGGTTTTCATCATTGGACAAATTTATTTCTCTTTACTATGTTTTTGGATTTTTTATATATTTCCTTTTTCTTTTTTTTCTGAAAGGACAAGTGTTAATGGATTAAGAATAGAAGTGCTTGAGATATAAAATGTTCATAGGATCATCTAGTTCATGGCCGTTAAGAGTAGCTAGCTTGTATGCTTCAAATATTAACTTAGTAGTGATGACATAAGGACCCAAATAGTTTGGTTCAAACTTCTCTTCTATCATGATCAACACCATTAACAATTTTCTTAAGGATTTTGATGATGGTTTTGTTGCACCTCGGTTTGACCTTTATCTTGGGGGTAATACGAGGTAGACCACTTGTGCTTAAAATGGAATTTCTCACATAGTGATTGTAATTCATTGCTTTAAAATGTTTTTTCATTGCATCTGATGATGGTTGATGGAATACCAAAATAAAAAATGAGATGGTTTAAGATGAATTTGGAGATTTATATGTTCATGAAATACTCGATAGTGGTAATAACGAATTTTTGGTCATTGGAGGAGGTGGGATTAATCTTGCTAATGAGATTGAGGCCCCATGTAGATAATGGCCATAGGCTAGTAATAGGTTGGAGAGCTTGTTATGGTACATGGATAAGGCCTCCTTTTTTTTTTAAAGCAAGGCATTTATTCACATATTGATAGGCCTATGATTCCATGACTAGCCAATAGTATCCTATATGAAGGAGATTTTTGGCTAGGACCATTTTGTTTGTATGAGCACCAAAAATACCATTATGAACTTTCTAAAGTGCTAGGTTAGCCTCATCTAAGTTGAGACATCTAAAAAAAGTTCCATCGTAACCCCTATGATAGAAAATGTTGCCAAGAATGGTATAACAAGATGATCATTCGATAAGGGACATGTGTTTGGTAAATGACATATTAAGAGGGATACTTTGGATTTGAAGATAGGAATAAATGTCACTATACTCAGGAGTGTTGAGACCAACAATATCACATCATTTCAAAATTTGGAATGTCATAAGTGGGTACAAGTATTTTTTCTACAAGGAAATGATACCCATGAGTTTCATCAAGCTTATCTAGGAGAGATCCAATGGTGACTGATGTGTCAAAAACTTTGTTAGTGATACAAGAAATTTGCTCAAAGGATATATCCAAGAAGTACTATTTGAAACTTTCAACCATGGGTTTATAGGGTACAATTTTATCATCCTTAGTAAGGAACTCATCATTGACTTGTTTGACTACCAACCATGAATCTCCAAAGGCCTATAAGTGTTGAATGTACCATTATATTTCTAGTTTAAAACTAAAAATCAATTCCTCATATTCCATTATGTTGTTTGTACAAGGAAATCCAATGCAAAACTTTTTTGGGATGAAATCACCTTGGGGGGTAATGAAAACGATGTTGACACTTGATCCATGTGGGTTAAATGATCCATCATAGTATAATTCCCATGGTTTGGATTCCTTGATGTGAAGATGGATTCATCCTAAAATTTTACTATAAAAGTTCATGATAATCTTGAATGGGAGCCTCTACTACAAAATGCCCTTCAATTTCCTTATAGTTTACATATTCAAAATCAAACTCATTAAGGAGAATGACCCACTTTTCCATTCAACTAGTAATGGATACTTTAGACAAAAAATATTTCAATGGGTCAATTTTATCAATAAAATGAGTGGTATCATTAATCATGTAATGTCGAATTTTCTGCAAGGTAGGCATTCTCCAAGGATGAATTGAGTTCACATCCAACCAATGTCCTGCTAAGGTAAGAAATAACATTCTCTCTTCCCTGATCATTATGCTAAGCTAAGAGAGAACCTAATGCATGTTATGTAATTGAGGTGTACAAAAAATAAAGGCCTATTTGGAGTGAGAGCCACTAGAATTAGAGGATTAGATAGGTATTCTTTGATCTAATCAAATTCTTTTTGGCATGAATGATCTTGCTCAAAGCTAACATTTTTCAAATTCGATGTGAGAAAGGGTGACACTTGTCTACTAATTGGGTGATGAATCATCTAATCGATTGTATTTTCCCCTATAAGTTGCATATTTGGGTAAGGTTCATAGTAGGTTACATTTCTATTATTTCATTTACTATATTTGCATCTATCTCAATGCCACATCTAGAAACAATGAGCCATAAGAGCTTGCCTAATATGACTCCAGAGATACCTTTCTTGGGATTTAATATAACATTATACTCTTTGAGCCTCTAGAAGATATGATGCAATATTATTGGGTGATATTCTTTGAGTTTTGACTTTCCTATGATTTCATCAACATAATCTTCAATAATAGCAGGCAACATATCATGGAAGATGATATTCATGATTCTCTTATATGTGAGATCAACATTTTTGAGACCAAATAAAATGAATTTGTAACAAAATTTTCCACATGTGGTGATGAAATATATGTTATGTTGGTCCTTTGGCACTATGTAAAATTTTTTATATCCTAAAAACCCATCCATAAGAAACAACATCTCATGACCAATTGTTAGTCTATGATTATATCAATATTTGAAAGTGGAAAGTAGTCTTTGGGGCAAGCCTTATTTATATCTTTGAAATTTATACATACCTTGATTCTTTTGGTTTTATTTCTTACTAGGAATACATTATATAGTCACTCAAGATAGTCAATAGGTCAAATGAATCCAATATCTAGCAACTTCAGATGTTATTCCTTGACTAGGAAGGCTACCGTAGGATGTATTTTTCTTAATTTTTGATGAATTAGTTTAGCATTGGATCTTACCACAAGGTGATGAAAAACCAAAGATGTGTCTAAGATGGGAATATTGACATAAGACCAAGCAAAAATATCTAGGTAATCTCTAAGTACCATAGAGATATTCATCTTCAACTTAGGATCTAAAGTTGCTACTATCTATGTCAAATTAGGTATCTCGTTTTAACCCATATTTATGTTTATAGATTCCTTAGTAAGGAGTAGTGATCCATATTGAAGTGGGGTAGGAGCTAATGAAAGGTGAATCTCACTATCAAAGGTTGTATCTATATCAAGTACTGGTTTTTATGGTTCCTCTTAAATTTCCTCTTTCTCTCCAAAGTATGTTTATGAACTCGAGAGGATTTGAGGAAGCCATGATTATGATCTCTTAATGCAATATGGCTATGTGATTGCATAATTTCTAGGGTGGCCTCATCATTTTTAAATGTTTCCAAAGTATAAGGATCATGTTGGTCCCATTCAATGAGTTTAACATAATATAGACTGAGGTGAATAACAAGGATGACATTATCATGGAATAATTATGTGGAAACAAGCTTCTCAAAAGGACTAGGAATAATATTTTATTCACTATAATCAAGGTTAGAAGACGCATACCTAGATTTATTAGTAAATTCCACAAGAGCATCATAATACTCATCATAATTGTCATATCCTAAGCTAATATTTCCATTATTGGTTGGAATATTGATATGATCAAGGGGACCTTGTTAGTGTAAACCAAGATATTTGTCTTTATAGTTCATTTTATTGTAGATGTGCAAGGGAATGTGATATGTGTGCTCTTTAAAGAAATTAGTATATTTTTCATCTTTGTAAAGACATGTAGGATCAGTAGAGGAGGGGGGTCGATTTCTTAGGACCCTAGGTCACGGGAGGGTCTAGAATAATCAGTTGCCCTGATCTACCTCACACTAAGGGATTGTTTAAGATAAGTTTGATTTTTAAGAGGGTGAGGAGGAAGGAAAACTAATCTACCTCTTTCCTTTTGTCAACTCGAGAGGTTTAGGAAGTCAAGTGAGTACATTTCTTGAGTCCAAACTACAACTTAGGCAGCTCATTGCCAGAGGACTCCAATGTGAGGAATGAATGACAACATAGTGTACTAGTGCCTCAGTTGGTCATTGGCATCCATATGGATAGAGAACATAAAGTACAGTCTAAGAACTTAAAGAGACCTACTAATGACTTGATAAATTTATTTTGATGTAATTATAGAAGTAGAAAGCAACTAAACTATTGAAATGACAAAAATAATACTTTAACTTGATAGATAGATTGATTATCAATGAAATGACAAACAAGGATAGTAGAAATCCAACTTACGATCAGTCTAGCCTCCCGTAATCTCCACACAAATGAAGTACCTAAACACACAGTAGCAGAAAAATGTTAGGGCTATGTATAGGGGACTGTCACAGTCAGTCCCTCGCTTTGGTGTTTCCCCCTCCATGGACAGCTAGTAAAGCAACAATAGAGAAATGTGATAAAGAAAGTATCAAAATGGAAGGTATTATGCACTATGCTAACAACTATATGCTATGAAATAATACAATGATGCTAAGATAATGAAAAGTGGAACAATTTCACCTTCAACTAGGTGAAATCAAGTCAAATGGGAGAAGGATTGAGCTTGCAAGCTTGGAGATGCCAACATTGTTGCAACAATGAGAAGAGTAAAACCAATAGAGTATCAACTTGCAGCTTAAAAGGTAGTGAGAGTGATAAGAATGATCAAGAAGTTTCCAAGAGAGATCAAGAAGTGTGAAGGAAGGAAGGAGATGGGTATTTCAAGGTGAAATTAATGTCAAAGGAGTTGTTCAAGGTTGTTTAAGGGAATAGGAACATTACACTTCATTACCAATAGATATTTTTAATTCCCTTATAGATTTTAGAGGCAGGAATCATGTCAGGATGGCAACGCACTATACAGACATCCATGCATAGCACTCGCTTCCCTAATAGAATATCCTCCACCGACACTAAAAAAAGTTTCCAAGTGGATGGGAAGCGAATGAGGGATGTGGAATAGCATCATTGGATTTAATTTATCTAAGGTAGGAGGTACATAAATGGGGAATTTGTGAGGGGTGAAAATTCATGCCATTACATTTTTCCCCCACTTTAGTGAGCATAAGTGTCATTGAATGCATGGTAAAGTAGAGTGAAATTTTAGAAATGTATACCTAAACCGTCAAGGAAGCATACTGCAATTTGACACATCCAAAAGCGTAGGAAGAGGAGATGCCTCCACTAGTACTCAATCTTGAGGAGAAATGAAAAAATGCACCGCAAGTCCATGGACCTATGAAAAGTGAACAAAAGGCTCTACAAGTGCTTGGTCCTATAGAGGAGGTGCCCCAAGTGCTCGGTCTTGAGGGAGGCTAGATGTGAGAGCCTCTATAGAGTCTGATAGGCCCTTATAGGTGTTCAATCCTACAAGACAAGCTTGAGGTCCTTAGATCTCCAAGCTTGATTGAAGAAGCAGCTTCACAGGTCCTACAAAGCAACATGTTAATCCATAGTCAAAACATGTTAGATAGAAAAGAGCCACGCAGGCAAATAGACAAATAGTCACACAAATAGTCAACAATTGAAGGAGAAGCATTCAAAGGGGTCCCTTGAGAACCCTTCAAAAGGAAAGGGGTTTACTCAATGGATGCTCTATTTGAAAGGCAAATAAATTTTCCATAAATGATTCTATCATCAAGGAATCCTTTCAAAAGATCTCTTTCATCAAGGAATTCAAAAGGAAGAATACTCCCTAGCAAGGGAAAGTTTTCAGACTTCTTCATAAAAAAATTTACTCCCTTCTCAAGGGAAAGTTTTCAGATTCTTCCTTTACAAATCTATGACAAAATAAAATTTCACTAGGGGTCCTAGTTGAAGAATACAATTTTTGAAAACCGAATACACCTTTTGAAAATTGAAGCAGTATGATAGCCCCCCCTTAGGATGGTGTGTTTCAAATACAAAGGCACGTGACATCCTAAGGAGAAAGAAGAAAGTGATGTTGTGGCCCACAATACATGACAAAATTTAGTCATGGAAATTTTATTGCACACACGAGGGACAATACATAAACACCACAACATCACGAAACAAGAAAAGAAGAGAGAAAGGTAAAAGTACAACCTAAGCAAAAACAAAGATAACAAGATAGGGGATCCAATATTTTGGGGTCAGAATTGCTCATAAATATAAATAGATAAATGTAATATAATAACATATATGAACTATCATCAACTACCCACTATATCAAACCATGTGAAGAAAGGTACTTGAAAACAAAATAAAAATAAAAAATTGGGTCAACATGGAAGGGAGGCCTAAATTCCCCAACACTTTGCATCGTCCCCAATTATCGAAAATCAAGGCACAATAAAGGAAGAATGATGTAACAAATAGAATAAGTCTATGACACAAAACACTTCTATATCCAATCACCTACAAGGGTGAAAAGGTTCCTCTAGGAACATATAAAACGAGCATGGGATAAACACAACACACACACAATTATAATCTACAAATAAAGAAGAGATGCCCTCCTAGTCCTTATCAACCAAGAGGTTGTCATTATCCCAATCTAGATTGTTGTAAGGGGAAGGTGGATGAGATCGTAAGGGTAGGATTGCAAGGGGAGCACCCTCTGAATCTCCTGCAACAAGAGCCAAGGAAGAGGGCCCCTCGAGGTCTTCTTTGCTCAACTATCGTGAGGTAAATGTCATTGATTTTTCAAAAATTGCCAATAGAGCCAGGATATCGTCTACCAAGTTGAACATGCACTTGATAGGAGTGCCATGTGTCAATTGAGTGGGCGATGAAGGAGGCACCCGAGATCCACCGCTACCCTCTCTAAAAGACTTGGGGGTAGTGATAAACTCAGGGGATGTCAGATTTGCCTCCATCACTAGGATGATGCAAGCTAATACATAACCAGCTTCTGAAGAAGGAGATCCCTTCTTCTGATCCCCATTAGAAGAATGGTCATCCTCCAACTTGTGATTTATTAAAGGATGCAAGATCCCCATAGATGAAGTAAAAGGTGAGGAAGAAGTAGAGAAAACCACAACAGACACCACCGAGGTATTCGGCATATCCATAGACTTGGGAAAAGGTGGGATGTCCAAAAGGGACATTAAGAAAGGAGGCTCAACTGAAGGATCAATGAACACTTGCACCCTCTTCGGGTGAGGGTCATCCATGCTTGTAGGAGGATCCAGAAGCAAGATCAAGGTGGTGAGAACTAAAGCAGAAGGGTAGAAGAGGAGGACATAGTATAGGACACTGAAATAGGAGTTGTTGGCTCCCCTTCCTCCTTCTGAAAAAAAAAATTCTCAACGACCAGATCCTTCGTTCGGTGCTTATGCTCATGCATAAGGCAGTTTATTTGGCTCTAAGAGCTAGAGGCTACAACTTGAAGAGGAGTGGAAGGCTCCTATTTCTTCATTAGAGTGTTCATCACAACTATTGTCGATGGAAGGCGCAACTCTTGGATAGGAACAGTAGGAAGAGATGCAAGAGTAGAGATAATAATAGGTAGAGAAGCATACTCAAGCACCTTAGTAGTGGGAATCTTCCCATTCGCCACCCTAGGGGTAGGAGTAGTAGGAGGCTACAGAGGCTGAGATGTAGAGGAGACTCCATAAGGACCCTTCCCCTTACCATACAAGATGGGTTAAGGCACTGTGGGAAAGACAGGAAGGTCGAACACCTAACACTTGGCCTTCCGCCAATGGGCACCATCAAAATCCCCAAGAGATGCATAGGGGTGGAAGTTGAAGGCATCATAGTAGGCAAAGAGGTAGAGGCAGGTGGAACTCTAGAGGAAGAAGAAGAAGGTTCTTGAGTGTGAGCAAGCTTCCCCTTCCCCTTTTGAGAGGAAGAAGCAACCTGTCACTACGCTATAGGGTAAGCCATTTTCAGTTGCACCTTGCCCTCAGTCTTATACTTAATGTAATTTCGATAAAGTAGGTCCATTCTTGGAGGAAGTGAACCAATCGAGGAGGACCAAAAATGATCTAGCGAATACCCCCCACACGATACTTGTTACACTCCATAGTATATTTACCTAGTTACTTTTACCTAGCTAGATGAAATACTTGCATATGTGTGTATGTTTATAACTTTGATGGAAATAAATGTGAATGTACTTTGTTTATATGAATCATTGAAAATAGAATGAATAAATGGTTGATGTTATATATTTGTCTTATTCTAACTAATGAATATATATTGTAAGTGATTTTTTTGTGATCAATTGACTACCTTTGCAAATGTGACAAGTTGGTTGCAGGTGTAAGTTCACGCCTCCAGAAGGGAGGGAAAATATCACTCAGGAGAAGGATTTTGGTCTGGAAACCCTTAAGAGAATCTTAACTGAGCTTTCACACACTCACTAATAGAATAGTCAAGTCGATATTTTTCAGTGAAGGTATGATACCTTGAATTTATTGTTATGAAAGGTTTTGTTTGGTTGCAAAGACATGCTTGAAATATGTGTTTGAACCCCTTAGTGTTTTTGAGTACTTTATAAGTATAATTGATGAGATATAAATATATGATGTATAAATACATACATATATGTATGTCCATGATGAACTCATACACATGATTAATTGTTACCAATTTTCACTATAGCTCAATTCATGGAACTAATTAAATTTTGTTATATTTTAAAGTGGAAGTTCAGTTATTTTTTGCTTATGCATTAAGTGTTGTTTTGCACTTATCTTATCAAGTATCAATTATGCATTGTTTGAGAGAACATAGTTTCTGAAGTATTCCTTAATGCTTATAGAACAAATGAAGTACAAGTTGATTATACAAATGATTAAGCATTCATTTCTTTCATTTTTTTTCATGACATTGTTACATTACATTTTTCATTTGATTGCAAGAATACAAATGATAGTACAAATTTTCATTTTTGATGCATTTCTTTCAAAATGAAAAGCAAAAAGAGAATTAAAAAAAAATCCACAAAATTCATGGAGTTAACTGTTGCAATGCATTGAAAGGAACACTCTACACTATTGAAGATGCAGGAAAGTAAAACACATAAGGATCAACATAATCATCATTGTCTGATTGTTGTTGGCCGATGCAAAAATGGTGCACCATATTTCATCTTCAAGCTCCAATCGATCTGCAAAATTTGGGAAGGTCTCGTTAGAGCTTTGATTATGAAAATCCCTACATGAGCCACCAACAATAATATAAAATGTTGTTGATAGTGCATTGAAACAATCAAGAAAAGTGCAGAAACAAGAGCCTGAAAATGAAATGCCATATCATAGAAACATCATAACAATATATTTTTTTGCTAACATTATTTGTTTCCTATGCAGGTATAGGAAAATTCATGTAGTTGATCATATTATGAAGACATAAAGCATGTGGAGTAAAACGAGCTCCCACAAGGGTAGAGCTTAGCATGTTGCCCCTTAAACTTACAAGTGGGCCAAGTAAAACAGTATAGTTATCATGCTCATCTGAGCCATACATGAAGGAGTAAAAAATATTTTTAGTTATCAAAGCATTAAATTTATTGTTCATTCATAACAATCAAGTCATAGTGATGAAATGAAGATTATAGATGAACAATAGCTTTAATTGATTCAATACAGCTGAAAACTATCAATCTCATTCTGGAAAGTTAAATATTGTTGTCATATTAATTGTTTTTTGTTGCCTTAAGTCTATTCATTTTCTTTTATATTGTTTCATATTATTCTATTTTGGAGCAGCAAGTGTTTTATCTCATAACAGTGACAGTGAATAGGCATACATAATGCCTTATCAATGGAGCACTAACAAATAATGGAAGTATTCGAAGAGTTTCAATTTAACTTTATCTGATGAAATTTTGAGCGAAGAATGCATGTTTTAAAGCATTCAAGTAACAGGATGGGTGGTATTAAACATCAAAGAAGCCTATAGAACATTAATGTTGCTACAGTAAGACAAGCAAAATAGGGTGCTTTTGAGAGAAAAGGGAGTTTTGTGTTTTTTTTAGTGTATACAAAGGTAAACAGTACAGGAAGTATAAAATAAAAGGAGAGATGTTGTTTTATTGCAAATAGAGGAATGAGAAAGAGTTTATGCAATAATTAATAATCTAAAAGTAGACAAGTGACAATGTTAGGTTTCAGTTCAAGGTGTAGTTTTCTTGCAAAACACAGAATGGTTCCATGTTGGATTTTTCAACTCGAAATGTAGAATAAAAGCAAGATGTGAATTTCATTTGCAGACTAGAGAAGTTTTCTTGCATTTTTTAAAAGTACCCACATGGGATTTTTAACCTGAATTGCAGATTTCTTTATATTACAGAGTACCCATGTTGGGTTTTGATCTTTAAATATATAAAATAAAGAAGTTTATTTCATAATATTGCATACCCATGAAGGGGTTTTTACAAAAATGATGATTTATCACTATTTCCAGCATACCCATGATTGGTTTTCAACAGTTCAATAGAAAATGCAGTAATAAGTGAGTTTATTCCAAAAATTCAAAGGTTTTCTTTCATTTTCAGAAATACCCACATTGGGGTTTTTTATCAAAATGAAGATTTTTACCATTTTCAGCTTACCCACATGGGGTTTTCACAAAAATGAAAATATATACAATGCTATAATGGGTTGAGCCCATTTATGAAAGAATTTACAGAAGGAAATGGAGCAAGAATCTTCTTCAAGATTTTTCTGGTTTTTCAAACTTTGGAGTTAGGTGCAGATTTCAAAGAAAAAGACACCCACTTTATGCATGAGTGGTCGCAACGTGGAGTGTTTTCTCATCATATTCACAAGTTCAACTCGGAAACCCATGTTAAGTTTGTCGTCCAAGTCTCAAATCAAAAGAAAAATGAGAAAATGGAGTGAGAAGTTCATAATAGAAACCCCGAATCACATATTCATGGCGCGGCTCATTTGTGTCTGCATTTTATTTATGAAGAAACAACAATCATAGCCTTACATTTTTAGCTTCTAAAAGCTTTTGATTGAAAGAGAAATACAGAAAACACAAAGCTAAGGATAGAGCTTACCTTTTGATAATTGTGAATAAGGAGATAGGTTGCGGCCAAGCTCTATAAGAGCTCACAAATACAAGGGTCGAACTCATAATTGGCGGCCAAGAGGAGATCAAACAAGACAGAGGATGAATGAACAAAGAAATCAAAAATAGAAGAAGAGAAGTTGCGGCCTTAAGAGGCCATTATTTCCTTTCAAAACAATGGAAAAAGCTACAAAATACCATGAAGTTAGCTTACCATAGTTGCAAGGAGGAGAATCAATCATTTGGAGGAAGAAATTTGAAGCTTCCAAGGCATTTGCAAGTGAAAACCTAGCTTCTTCATGGCAGTGCCACCTTTCCTAGACTGAGTTCATTCTCTCAAATAAAAAGTGTGAAATGATAGGAGTTTAGGATTTTCTCCTTACTTTTGTCCATGTTGCCCTGATTCGAACTTAGGGTCTAGTATTTGCATTTTGAATTTAGTCTGAGTTAATACCTTGTGGAGCCAAATTCTTATATGCCCTAGGTCAACTGTGATTAAGTCTTCATGTATTTCCATATGCCTAAGTCTTAGGCTTGAGTTGATAAATGTTTCAGGGTTTAGGACTTTAGATTCAAAGTTTAATGCCTTAGGTTTCTTTTAATTGATTTTGAGAGTAAATCAATTAAAATATGAGTGGAGTTTACTTATGCCTTAATGCCCTAAGTATTAATTTTTAATTTATTTTATAGAAATCAATCAAGTCTTGGAGGTATATTGTTTTAAATTAAAATCCGGACTTTAGGCATCTTTTTAAAATTAATTTTAAAGAAAATCAATTAAATGTAATAATAGAGGGCCATATTATTTTTATGATTTTTTATAAGAAAAATCAAGATTGCACTAGAGATATAAGGGTTCTATCTTGCAAATATTTTCAGTCTTTATTGCAAAATTAAGTCAAACTGGAAAAATTAAAACTGCATGTGTGTAAAGCAGAAGATAAAACAATAATTTATAAATTGTTTGTCTTTATTGCTATTTTCAGCAGTTTGCATGCAAAGATGAGTTTGACTTTTCTTCTTGTCGGATTTGAGTTGCATGGAGAGGAGATGAAGTGTTTTATTTTCTTTTAAAGAAGATTTTACCTATTTTTAGAGGTCTTATAGCATGCACATGCAAAAAGTATGTATTTTCCACTCTTATGTAACTTTTTGGAGCAGTTTTAGGTGCCTTTCCTTGAGTTTTTTATGAAGCTCAGATTAGGATTTTTGATATATCTTGAAGAAAAACCTAGAGAATTTTTTAATCCAGATTATCAATTCTTGCTCTCATGCTGAAACAAAGAATCTTGTAACTTAGGAATTTGTGCTCAAACTTGTAATACTCCTTCAATTAATAAAAACAACATCCCTATTTCTCGATTTTATGGCAATTACAGTTTTAGTTTGATGTAATTTGTGATTTATGTTTACAGAATCCTTGTCATGTCCTAGAATTGCAGTTTAAAGCAGAAAGATCATAAATACAGGTTGCATGTTGTATTCAAAATCTGAATCTTCATGCAAATCATTTTTGTGTTAAGTGTTCATGAGAGATTGTGAGATATTGTTGTTTCTGTGAGTTGTTTGTGGGAAAAACCAAAGTCATCTTAAAGTCTTGAAAATCATTTTAAGTCATAGGTTTCATTTCAAGTTCTTATTTCTACCCTTTTCCTCAAGAAACCATTTAGGATAGATTTATCAGTCGAAGAACTAGCTCACTCTGGAGATTCCTTCTTTGTTCAGATCACCCACATATGAAGAAGGTTTCCATGTGTCAATAGATAGTTAGATTTCTGCAAATCTAACAGAGGGTGCATATTTGATTCATAACAGTTTTTTGGCACGCCAGGTGGGACTCTGAAATCAATTTCAAAGAAGTTTTTAATCTTTAAAGTTGTTGTTTGGTGTATGCAACAAGTTTTTCAGCCTTTTCAAGGCCTTTTTCAATATACTTGGCGACTTTGGTTTTGATTTCACATGCGGACTTAGTGCAGCTTGTGCATGAGAAAAATACAAACAAGATCTAGTTCAGTACCTTTTGAGTACCTACAGCTATCCCCACCACGAAGGAGAGGCAAAACAACAAAAAGGCTATTTGGTACACCAGGGAAGTCAGCATCAACACCTCCAACTATTAATTCTATAGTCTTATCACCAAGAATTCCTTTCCCTGTATCACAAGCACCACCAATGGAAAGACAACATGCTTTTGCACCTTTTAATGGGGGCAGCCCATTAAATATTGCACAATATAATGATATTCCAACAGCAGCTTTCAAAAGCCTGCCTTTCTTTACTGGAGAAGAACAAACTACTACCATTGAACACATTCATGATGTGGCCACTCTATGTTCAGTTCACAACATTACCCAAGAAAATGTAGCACTAAGACTCTCGGTTGCATCACTCAAAGGAAAAGCATTGTAATGGTTCAAAGGCCTCACAACAAATTCAATCGCAACATGGGATGCACTAGGTGATGGCCTGTACCAGTATTTTGCTAATAAATCAGATCATGCATCTTTTTTGGAACAGCTAAGCACAATCAAAAGAGCTCTACATGAGCACTTGACCGATTTTAGAGAACTTGGGTCAGAATCCATGCAACGGTAAAACCTTTACCAACTCATGCTTTTCTATTTTTCTTAAAGGCCTTAAATAAATAAAAAATAAGTTATGACCCAATCTATTGGTGGGTACACACTCCCTAACACTTTTGATATCACCATTAGAGCTGAGAAATATCTTATTCAAGTTGGGGAAATTTCCCCTAGGCCCCCTGTGCCTTTGTTTCCATATATTCAAATTCCTACACCTGTATCTTTACCACCCTTAGCTATTGTTCCCACTGTCCCAGCAATAGGTTATTAGATCGAAGCCCAAGAAATTGTTGCTCCAAGCCAAAACCAAGAGTTTCAAGAAATAAAAAGTATATTGAAGACCTTTGGGAATGATCTCGTCAGCATTAAGAAGCAAGTCGGCCAAGAACATAAGCCATATCAAGCCTCATACCAGTGAAACCAACCTAACAGGCCAACTTTTCAGAATGATTATCAAGGCCAAAGAAAAAAAATTAATCCTAGATCGTTTCAGCCCTACAACCCGAATGCTACCGGTTCGTCAAAGGAACTCATGCCGCAAAATAACCTTGCCCAAGATTGTGATTGGTGTTATCTATGCAATCAACCCCATAACCAGTTAGCATGTGCTAACAACATGAGAAATCAGGCCTTAATGGTCCAAAATAGTTATGCAGGTTCAGAAAGTGTTCCAAGTCAGAATCTAGAACAGCAAGAAGGCTTTGAGGTTGCTTTTCCAAATTGGCAGATTTCTAAGTTTTGTGGCATGAATGGTCAGGATCAGCAATATTCTCCTATTTCAGCCAAAAAGAGAGCCATGGATTTGAGGCAGTAGTCTACAAAGGACAAATAGCCAGTTTCTACATTAAATACTAATGTTGCAATGCAACCCAAGGTGCAATTGCTGCAAAGAGGCCAAGAAATTCTTGGAAAGGAACAATCAAAGACGCAATCACAACCTTTACAGAAAGGAAGTGATGTTGCAGTCACACAAAATCAGCAAAAGCTAACTCATGCTTCTTTCAATGTGGTTGAACATCTTAAGAAAGCTACTGACAATATGTTAGTTATGGATGCCTTACATATTTTGGGTCAAAAGAGTTTGTTGTAGGATGCTTTAGCTAAGCTTTTTGTTTCTGATAATAATCAAAGGAATGCCAAACTTGTGCTTACAAATAGCTCAAAAGTCAAGAGTGAGCAAAAAACGAAGGAGGTAAAACCTCCCCCATTTTATTTAAGTCTGATTATTAGAGATAAAATAGTGCATAACTGTATGGTTGATTCTAGTGCAATTAGCTATGTTATGCCTAAGAGCTTAGTTGATACGTTAGGTTTTTCTTATGAACCTAGCTCTCAGAAAGGTGTAGTTCAGTTGGATGGATCTACTATTAAAACTGTTGGTATAATCAAAAATTTAGCTCTTACTTTGCATGCATCCCCTAGTTTTGCAATCCATCAAGATATACATATTATTGATTTGCCACCTCACTTTTCCATTTTCCTTTCAAGGGATTTTACAACCAAGTTGGGTGGGTTTTTATCCTTTGATTGGTCTCATCTATTTTTTAGAACAACGTATGGTAAGAAAGTAACCATAAATTCTGAGCCTTTATCCAAAGACCATATCAAACCATACGTCCCAAGCCCTATAAACGTTGACCTCTAAATCACCCCTGTACTGGAGGAGCAAACCATGAGCTTAGACCATAGCACCCATATAGAAAATATGAATCTAGATGAATGGGCAGTTGAAGATCACACGATCTTGATCCTTTCTAGCACACAGATGAGATAGGATTAGGGGTTTATATGATTCATGAACTTGATGTTGATATGCCTAATTTGTTTAAAAAGGAAGGACAACCCGCAAAGAAAGAAAATGAACTTTGGAAGCTTTATTTTGATGGCTCAAAGAGAAATGTAGGTGTTGGTGGTGGAGCCATGCTAATTTCACCAAAAGGAAACAAATATTATTCAGCTTTCAGGTTTGCGTTCAGCTATACAAATAATACAATTGAATATGAAGCACTGGTGCATGGCCTAGAATGGGCCCAAAAGAGAGGTATTAAATGCTTACGTGTTTATGGTGATTTAGAATTGATAGTGAATCAAGTTAGAAATCTGAATGCCGGAAAAACTGATTCACTTAAGAAGTATAAGCATCACGTATGGGATTTGATTGGGGAATTTGATGCTTTTAATATATGTTCAGTTCCTAGAAATGAAAATAAGCATGCAGATAGGCTTGCTGCCATAGGAGCCCAATTTGATATTTTGAATGAGATTCACAAAGTAGAGGCACGTTAGTACATTAAGATTATAGTTAGACCTTATGTACCTGACAATAATGTGAGTTGGCAGGTTTTTGACAGTGATGAGCAGATTGTAAGCTTCTTCATTGTTGAAGTTGAGTTCACTGATGGAAATCAGCAAAAGTGGCAGCAGTAGTATGATAATCTAATTGTGCAATTAAATATGAATAAGATTCCAAAGGGGTTGGTGACCTTGGAATTTTTTTTTAACTCAAATGACCAAGTACAAAAAGATAAATGCGGCATGACTGTCAAGGAGGAGCACTATGAGGCGATTGATATTTTCAAAGGTAAACTTCTCAAGCTGGGAAAAGTGTGTAATAAGGAGGAACAACAAGCTTTTATTCTATTATTTCAAGATTTTAGTGATGTCTTTGCTTGGGAATACAAAGATCTGAAAGGTTTTGATCCAGAACTAGCCCAGCATACTATTGAACTAGAACCTAATGCAAAACCCGTAAGGCAGAAACAGAGACCTCTTAATCCCAAATTAGAGCACCTTATGAAGGCTAAGTTAAACAAGTTAGTTGAGAGTGGTATTATTTTTCCTATCAAGCATACTTCCTGGGTGTCTAACTTAGTTCCAGTTAGGAAAAAAAGTGGGGAAATTAGATTGTGTGTTGATTTCTGATATTTAAATAAAGCGTCACTGAAAGATCACAGATCACTATCCACTCCCTTCCATGGAGCATATTTTACAAGTAGTTTATGGTTCTAACAAATTTTCTTTGCTAGATGGGTATTAAGGTTATAACCAAATTCTGGTAAAGCAGAAGGATCAGTTCAAAATAGCATTTACAACTAAATGGGGCACCATGGCCTATAAAAATATGCCTCTTGGCTTATCCAACACTGGAGCAACATTTCAGTGAGCGATGGACATGGCCTTTCATGGCCTCATGAACAAGTTTTTCTGGTATATTTAGATGATATTTGTTGATGTTATAGCAGCTATGGTCTGCACTTCATTGCACGAATTCCAAGAAGAAGGATCAAATTAAATGTATAGTCATTCGACTATTTAATTCATGATCACAATATTATTAAATGCTAAGGGCCGACCCTTTATGGTTTGAATATTTTAGTCTTGGCTTGAGCTGACTTTATTTATTTATTATTTATTTTGTGATTCCTTTATGTGAGCCGACCTAAGTGAAGAGGCACCTCACTTGTATAAAGGCAAGGTCATTTTTGTCATTACAACACAATTGATTCAAGCAAGTTCACATCTATCTTCAAGAGCAGAATTCGCACTTTATAGCAGCAGGTCCGATTTCAAGGAAGAACATATTCATTTGTATCTTGTGTATCTAGAAGAGGTGTGACCTCATTGTATTCATTATTGGCCATTGTTGGGCCTGAGTTGTAAGCAAATTTCTGCCATTGTTCTATATTATAGAAGAGATTCATTTGTTGGGTTTTTCTCCCTCAAGAGGAGGGTTTTCCCAGGGTATCTTTGTGTTTTCATTATCTTATGTGTTGCAATTCTTTTAAGTGCTTTCATTATTCAATCTGATCTAAATAACACTAACAATATTACCATTTTTTCAGAAATGCTAATGAACATTTTGAGCATTTAAAACAGATCTTTCAAAGGTGCAGAGAGTTTGGAGTATCTCTCAATCCGAAAAAGAGTATTTTTTATGTGCACGAAGGTAAACTCCTTGGACACATTGTTTCGAAACAAGGTATTTCTATAGATTCTGAAAGAATCTCTACTATTCTTGAATTACCATTCCCAGCTCACAAGAAAGGCTTACAGATTTTTCTTGGAAAAATAAATTTTGTAAGGAGATTCATACCTAATATTGCAGCTTTGATGCAACCTCTCACTGTTATGCTTATGAAAAATGTTCCTTTTAGTTGGATCAAGGAAGGTAAGAGGAGCTTTGAGTAGATAAAAGAAGCCCTTGTAGCTACTCCTACTCTCATTAATCCAAATTATGACATATTTCATTCTTTATGCCTTTGGAGGGGTTGACACTATTTCATCTATGTTGTGCCAACCAAATGATAAAGGCTTGGAACAGCCTGTGGCATTTTTCAGCTAGGTATTACATGATTATGAGGTGAAGTATTATTTCATTGAAAAGCATGTTTTTTTGTTGTGAGAAGCCTCAAAAAATGTAGGCATATGTTGTCAAATAACATAATTCATTTATTAGTTTCTCATTCGGCTGTTAAGGACTTCTTGCTTAATCGAGAAATTAATGATAAGTGTGCTAGTTGGATAACCAAGGTTATGGAGTTTGATATCAATATTAAAATAACCAATCTTGTCAGAGACAAGGGTTTGTGTGAACAGATTGCAGAAAATACAGTGGATAGCAACTTAAAAGAAGTTGAAAGTGTTGGTACAGTGCTAAACAATGATGATGCAGTTGTTGTTTCAGTTCCTGCTGCTACCTGGGTTCAGCAAATGATGTGTTATTTACAAACTAGTGAGTGCCCCGAAGGCTTAGACAGATCAAAAAGGAGGTATTACAAATTAGAGTCCATTCCTTTTGCAATTATTGATGGCATTTTTTATAGGAGAGGCTTTCAAGGTGTTTTATTAAGATGCATTAAGCCTGATCAAGTTGACAAGTTGCTAGGGGAATTTCATGATGGGCCTTCAAGAGGCCACTTTACTGCAAGAACAACAGCCCTAAAAATTATATGGGCTGGTTATTATTGGGCAGATCTATTTAAGGATGTTATTGCTTGGGTCCCAAAATATGAAAAGTGTGCTTTATTTTTTGGAAAACAGAGGCTTGCAGCATTGTCCCTGCATCCTATTCAAGTGGAGCAGCCATTTTCCAAGTGGGGTTTAGACTTCATTGGACCTATCAACCCACCTTCAAGCATGGGTCATAAGTGGATCCTTACTGCAATGGATTACTTTACTAAGTGGACCAAAGTTAATGCTTTGAAAGAAGAAAATGAGACTTTTGTGCTTAATTTCTATCAAGACTTAGTGTCAAGATTTGGTACTCCAAATTCAATAATTTCTGACAATGGTTTGGCTTTCATCGGTTTAAGGATTTCTAATTGGTTAGTTAGAAATAAATTTTATCTAAATACATCTTCTAACTATTATATGCAGGGGCATGGGCAGGCAGAATCTACAAATAAGAAACGATTTGGATAATCAAGAAGACGGTTGAGGACAATCAACGAACATGGCATGAAAAGATTAAGTTAGCCCTTTGGGCCGATAGGGTGACTCCTAAAAGGGCCACTGGTTGTTCTCCTTATGTACTTGCTTATGGAAAAGAAGCTAAGTTACCTATTTCTATTGAATTACCTACTTTAAGTTTTGTTAAAGAGTCAAAATTGTTGAATGAACAACCTCTTGAAGTGAGATTTGCACAGCTGATAAAGCTTGAAGAAACCAGAAAGGAAGCATTAAGGCAGCTTGAGATACGTAAAGCTTAGATGAAGAGATCTTTTGATAAAAGGGAAAGACCACAAAAATTCATTATTGGTGATCTAGTCTTTAAGTGGAATGAGTATAAGAATAAACCTAGATGACATTCCAAATTTGATGCAATTTGGGACGGGCCTTATGTGATCACGGAGTGCAAGGAACACAACGCTTTCCAACTTTCTAAGTTGACTGGAGAGGTGTTGTCTATCCCGGTAAATGGGATCCACCTCAAGCATTGCCTCTGAGATAGGTTTTTTTTAATAAATAAGTAGAGTAGTGCTGCAAATAAGTGCTTTACGTGCATTTATTTTCAGTTTTCCTGCTTTCCCTAAGCGTTGTTGTGCATGTTTTAGCTGGCCATCAGGGCCTATTAGTTTGTTTTCAGTTCTATTTTGTTTTGTTTTGTTGTTGTTTGTAGTATTGCTATTCAATTTTTTGAGTTTCATGAAGGGGCAGATTTGACTCTGCGCCCAATGGAGTGTTTCAAGAAATTGATCTAATGCTTAACTGGCAAGCATCTAGCGAAAATCACCAAAATGTTACCAATTTTAACTACAGCTCAACTGGTGGAGCTGATTAAATTTTGTTATATCTTAAAGTGGAAGTTCAGTTATTTTCTTCTTATGCATTAAGTGTTGTTTTGCACTTTTCTTATCAAGTATTAGTTATGCATTGTTTGAGAGAATAGAGTTTCAGAAGTATTCCTTAATTCTTATAGAACAAATGAATTACAAGTTGATTATACAAATGATTAAGCATTCATTTCTTTCATTTTATTTCATGACATTGTTACATTATAGATTTCATTTGATTGCAAGAATACAAATGATAGTACAAATTTGTATTTTTGATGCATTTCTTTCAGAATGAAAAGCATAAAGAGAATTTAAAAAAAAATCCACACAAGCCATGGAGTTAACTATTGCAATGAATTGAAAGGAACACTCTACACTATTGAAGATGCAGGAAAGTAAAACACATAAGGATCAACATAATCATCATTGTCTGATTGTTGTTGGCCGATGCAGAAGTGGTGCACCATCTTTCTTCCTCGAGCTCCAATCGACCTGCAAAAGTTGAGAAGGTCTCGTTAGAGCTCCGATTATGAAAATCCCTACATGATCCACCAATAATAATATAAAATTATACTGATAGTGTATTGAAACAATAAAGAAAAGTGCAGAAACGAGAGCCTGAAAATGAAATGCCATATCATAGAAACATCATAACAATATATTGTTTTTTGCTAACATTGTTTGTTTCCTATGCAGATATAGGAAAATTCATGTAGTTGATCATCTTATGAAGACATAAAGCATGTGGAGTAAAATGGGCTCTCACAAGGGTAGAGCTCAGTGTGTTGGCCCTTAAACTTACAAGTGGGCCAAGTAAAACAGTATAGTTATCATGCTCATCCGAGCCATACATGAAGGAGTAAAATAGATTTTCAGTTATGAAAGCATTAAATTTATTGTTCATTGATAGCAATCAAGTCTGATTGATGAAATGAAGATTACAGATGAACAATAGATTTAATTGATTCAATACAGCTGAAAACTATCAATCTCATTCTGAAAAGTTAAATATTTTTGTGATATTAATTGTTTTTTGCTGCCTAAGTTTGTTCATTTTCTTTTATGTTGTTTCATATTATTTTGTTTTGGAGCAGCAAGTGTTTTATCTCATAACAGTGATAGTGAACAGGCATACATAATTCCTTATCAATGGAGCACTAACAAATAATGGAAGTATTCGAAAAGTTTCAGTTTTTCTTTATCTGATGAAGTTTTGAGCTAAGAATGCATGTTTCGGAAGCATTCAAGTAATAGGATGGGTGGTATTAAACATCAAAGCAACCTACAAGACATTAATGTTGCTATAGTAAGACAAGCAAAATAGGGTGCTTTTGAGAGCAAAGGGATTTCTTTGTGTTTTTGAGTGTATACAAAGGTAAACAATACAGGAAGTATAAAATAAAACGAGAGATGTTGTTTTGTTGCAAATAGAGGAATGAGAAAGAGTTTTTGCAATAATTAATAATCTGAAAGTAGACAAGTGACAGTGTTAGGTTTCAGTTCAAGGTGTAGTTTTCTTGTAGAACACATAATGGTTCCATGTTGGGTTTTTCAACTCGAAATGTAGAATAAAAGCAAGATGTGAATTTTATTTACAGAATAGAGAAGTTTTCTTGCATTTTTTACAAGTACCCACATGGGGGTTTTAACCCAAAGTGCAGATTTCTTTATATTATAGAGTAGCCATGTTGGGTTTTGATCTTTAAATGCAGAAATAAAGAAGTTTATTTTAGAATATTGCATACCCATGAAGGGGTTTTTACAAAAATGATGATTTATCACTATTTCCAGCATACCCATGATTGGTTTTCAACAGTTTCAACAGAAAATGCAGTAATAAGTGAGTTTATTCCAGAAATACAAAGGTTTTCTTTCATTTTCAAAAATACCTACATTGGGGTTTTTTTATCAAAATGAAGATTTTTACCATTTTCAGCTTACCCACATGGGGTTTTCACAAAAATGCAAATATATACAATGCTATAATGGGTCAAGCCCATTTTTGAAAGAATTTACAGAAGGAAATGGAGCAAGAATCTTCTTCAAGAGTGTTCTAGTTTTTCAAACTTTGGAGTTAGGTGCAGATTTCAAAGCAAAAGACACCCATTTTATGCATGAGTGGTTGCGGCCTAGAGTGTTTTCTCATCATATTCACAAGGTCAAATGGGAAACCCATGTTAATTTTGTTGTCCAAGTCTCAAATCAAAAGAAAAATGAGCAAATGGAGTGAGAAGTTCATAATAGAAACCCAGAATCACATATTCATGGCGTGGCCTGTTTGTGTCTACATTTTATTTATGAAGAAACAATAATCATAGCCTTGCATTTTCAGCTTCTAAAATATTTTGATTGAAAGAGAAATACATAAAACACAAAGCTAAGGATAGAGCTTACCTTGTGATGACTGTGGAGAAGGAGATAGGTTGTGGCCAAGCTCTATAAGAGCTCACAAATACAAGGGTCGAACTCATCATTAGCGGCCAGGAGGAGATCAAACAAGACAGAGGAGATCATTGAGCTTAATTTTCCTTAATTGGCCCCTTTAATTCAAATCCAAGCCTAATTACATGCAACTTTTGAGGGATAAAACTCGACATTCATAAATTCCATTACACAACACTTAATTTTAGAAGGTGTGTGTCCTAGGTAGGTGACCTAGGACCCATTCACCACATGGTGAATGGGTCCCCACCTAGTCCTATGACCTTATTTTCACATAACATTTCACATTGTCTGAAGTGTGTCCTAGGTGAGTGACCTAAGACCCATTCCCCACATGGTGAATGGGTCCTCAATTAGACCTAGGACCCCTCTTTGAAATATGTTTTTGGTGGTATTTTAATGATTTCAAATCCAAGATCTGATGTCGGCTTGTGACATTTTAATTTTGGGAATTAATGTTAAGTTATGTATAATTATTTCACTATGTTTCATCTAAGCAATCCTAGAAATTTTTCATGAGCACCTAGGGCATTCAAGTGAGCATTATCAAAATCATTCAAGAGCATTTCTAAGGCATTCAAGGGTAGATTATTGAAGATTATTGCAGCAATCAAGATTCCATTATCATGTCAAAGATGTAATGCATCATGCATGTTATTGAGCTAATGTGTTGATGTAGCATTCAAGATCAATCAAGCATATTCAAGGCATTGTTTCTAATCAATTTTATGATCAAGATCTATATCCATTGATGTCACTTCATGCTAGTTTGCAGATCTACGATTCAAGGTTTCAACTAAGGTGTGGTGAGTTGTGACATTGCATTTTTTTCATTCATCATTCCTTTCATGCATTGTTTCATTTCAAGGTTTAATTGCCAAAATAGGGTTTGACCAAGGCAAACCCCTATTCCCTAACAAAACAACAATTTTCTCTCCTTTGATGTGTGATTGAAAGTTTTAGGTTGAAGATCTATTGGAGAGAAAAACTAAAAAAGTTTTCAAAGTTGTCAATGTTGCAAAGAAAGTTGTCAAATCACGAAAATTGAGCTAAAAGATTTATTTCTAGATTTTTGGTAGTGCTCGACTAAAATTTGGAAGTGCAGATTGAGAGGAACATAACCTAGAAACTGATTTTTGAGAACACTAACCAGAACCCATTCACCATAGGGTGAATGAGTCCTCAACGAGCCATGAAAAAGCACTTTTTGCAATAGGTACACAACATTTAACCCTCTCCAGATCTGCCTTTTGATGGTTATTTGGGTCTGATTTGATTTATGTTACTCATTTATACATTATAGCACACATATTGAATGAAATAGAGGTAAAATTGGGTATATCATTTCATGTTGATTCACAGACATCCCCCATTTTTACTTCATTTCAATATATATATGTGTGATAATAGTTAGAATATTAACTAGATATAAGCTAATATATTTATCAAATGAAGTATATTGATAATCATATGAGTTGATATATATATACATATATATACATATATATAAGTATATATAAGTATATATATAAAATAATGTATCAAATTATTTATATATATATATATGTGTGTATATATATATGTATATATATGTATGTATATATGTATATATATGTATATACATATGTATATATATGTATATACATATGTATATTTATGTATATATATGTATATATGTATATATGTGTATATGTGTATATATGTATATATGTGTATATATGTGTATATATGTGTATATATGTATATATGTGTATATATGTATATTCATGTATATATATATATATGCATATATGTATATATATGTATATATATGTATATATGTGTATATATATATGTATATATGTGTATATATATATGAATATATATGTGTATATATATATGAATATATATGTGTATATATATGAATATATAGATATATGTAAAATAGAATATATATATATATATGTATATGTATATATGTATATATATGTATATGTATATATGTATATATATGTATATATATGTGTATATATATGAATATATATATATATATATATATATATATATATATGTTATTGTTATTGACAACATATTATAATGATAGTTAAAGCATTGTTTTAAATGAAGCATTGTTATTATTGCAAACCATGTGCATACTATGTAACCATAGTATAATGTATATTAAATTAGTAATTGGTGTGGCCATATAGCACACAAAATGTAGTGCTAATAACATATGAAATGATTTAAATCTGTATGCATAGTGAACTCCATATATAATGGAAAGGCATGGCATACATAAGACTTGGTCAACGTATAGTATAATGTTGTATGTAAATCATTTAAAAGCTTTTTCTTTGTCAAAGAGAAGCAAAGCACAAAAAGCACGAATAGAGAATAATGTGGCGCCAAACTATGAATTTATGCATTGCAAATAGAACTCTATTTTAGAAGCTTTGTATAGCGATTCAAACTTGAGTAAATGTGAGAATAAGTCTAGAGAATGTTGGCATGGAATAAGCCAACTTGTTTAAACTCTTACCTTGCATATCTCTAATGCATTCTTATTGTCTCTTATAAAATCAATTTGTTGTGTTTATTTGCTAAGTAATGTGTTTTAAGTCTTCCACCTTTTGTTTGCAAAGTTGAGTCAAACCATGCAACTGAGACGTGTCAATCCATTCTCCTTGTTACTAGCCTTTAGAAGCTGAATATTTTATATAAATAGAGGTATTATATACCTCATTGGGATGCATAATTGCACTCTGTTATATAATTTTTGAGAGTTTCTCTATTTTCTTGATATTTTGTGAGAGATTTTGAGAGTGATTTGAAATCTTTTTATTTTGACAAATTGTGAGTGTTTGGGAAAGTATAGAAGGGATTTTTTTCTAGGTTGCAAGCTATTTGTGGAGGCTAGGATTGGAAACTAGCTAGATAATTTGGATCTTTATTCTTACCAGCATGAGAAATCTTACTCTTTTATGTTTGTTCATTTTTTTATTTTTTATTTTTCTTAATTGTTGTTTGAAAAGTAATAAGCTTTAGGAAAAGATTGTTTTCAATATTTGAATGTAAATAATCTTTCATGGATAAATTGGAAACCTCTATTGATTTAAGTGATTGTACATACTCCATAGTAAGGATTGATGATTGACATAGATATATGAATATAGTATAAATTATTCAATAGAGTGGGGTCTTTATAGCCTATAAGCTAGACTTAAGCTGGTAGGTTATGGATCACATGTTAAACCTATTAGATGAGTCTTAGACTACTTTAAAATATATAGGTTGTTCTTGGGATTGTAGACTATCATATAAAGGGAATTTCCTATGCATAGAATATAATTGATCTTAACAAGTTGAGTTAGAATGGTGGATGAGTGTGTGACATCCATTATGAAATAGGGGTGATGAATACTTTGGCCAAAGTGGTGTCATTCACCACTAGTTACACTATCATTTCATTGTGTACCTTACTCATTCATGCTAGTCTGAGATTGTTATACACGTAGAACATAGATGTGTCATTTGATAAATTTCTAGTTATGCAGGCCATAACACCATCTTAGATTAGGCTAGTATTGTGTGGTTTCCAGACCAAAGCTCTTCGTCAAAGGGTAGGTTCATCTTACCATATGTGGTAGATGTGTGGGGGACCACAATTAGTCTGTGAATGGTGAAAAAGTGCTTGAGTGATGCTTCTCCTCCTAGTCGGCAAGCCAAAGATTTCAAAGGGTATTTCTTGGATCAATTATATTTCTAGTGCCAATGGAGCTCAGTTGAGCTATGTCTGTAACTTATATCTATTTCTTTTAAATATGGAAAATGTATTTGTATTCAGATTATGAAATAATTTCTTTGGAAATAATGTACTCAATTCGTAGAGTAAATTAGAAAGATATGTTGTTACTACCATGTGTGCATTTTATCTTGTATTGAAATACAAATTTATTGCTATGTGTTCAACCTTTAGATTAAATTCACTTGTGGTAAAATATAGGAAAAATTACTATGTAGAACAAGGGGCATTTTACACATTGTATCAGAGCTACCCAGTTTAGCTCTGGAACCTATGTGCTCGCTATGTTTTCCCTTCCAAAATTATGTGAATACTAATGTTTGGTAAATACTTGTGCTAGGATGGTGCGACTCAGGTTAATTGCAAGAAATTTAGTAATCGAGAATGAGTGTTACCTAAGGGCAAAGAAGGAAAAGGAAGCCCTTGTTCATACTATAAATGGAACTAACTATGACAACGTTGTCTGGCTAAGTGATACTGAGAAAATCAGTCACGCTCTATCATGAATTATCCAAGAGAAGATAAGGATGAGGAATGAAGCCAATTTCAACTATCTACCTCCTATCTCTCTGACAAAGTCAGACTCACTATCACTTTATAAGGATATGCCCTCAAAATGTGGCGTCAGTCCAACTATGTTGTTTAGAGAACCTCATGTTTTACCCATGGTTGAGATAATTTTTATTCCCTCAAATGGTGAGTCAAAAGGTTATGTACCTTGTAATTATGTATTGGAAGATAAATGTAAGGGATACTATCCTTTTTGGGATTGAGAAGAACAAATTAGAGATAAACAAAAGTTTGAAGGGTATACCCCATTAAGCTATGTATCTGAGAGTGAATCCAATGGATACTCTCCTCTTGAATATTTGAATAGTCACTCAATGTAATTGAAAGGAAATTGAAATCCTTTTGAATAAATGAAAAATTTTCTTATCAAAACTTATGAGAAAAATAGAATTTCTTGTATGTGAATGTTTTCTCTTTTGAAAGTTATTAATATGTTTAGTATGTTACGGTTAGAAGGAAGATATCTAACAAGTTAAATGCATATTTGATCAATAAAATAGAGAAATAAAACACAAAAAAAATTATAGCAGAAACAAGACAACACGAAGAATTTAACGTTGTTCACCCAATCTGGGCTACATCCACAAAACCGTAGCCATCCAGTGATTTTATTATCCAATGTAAAACATATTACAATCTTGTGAATAATTACATTCTAAAACTCCCCATCCCAACCACTTATAACAACCTCTTAGAAGCTTCAAGAAATTAGGGTTTTACAAAGTTGGCTTTTTACTTTTTCGGTGACGAAGCGAAAAAAGTAGAAAAAAAAAATATCGAGGGTTGCCGCCCCCGAACCCCCACTTTTCGAGGGCTGCCACCCCCGAACCCCAGCAAGGATACATGAAGAGTGTACAATATAGCATGATCAATCACCATATACCAATAATCTCCCACTTGGTGAATGATCTTGGACGACACCATTGCACTTACTACTCCCACTGGAAATAAGCACCTTGGACCCTACTGCTCTATTATACTTTTAACCATGAAGACCAACCGAAGTTGAAGAGGAGCTCAGCTTCTCCCTTTTCACTTCCTTTGTAAACATATCTACTAGATTGGCATCGATATTTTATCTTTTCCAGCTTTACCTTTCCATCCTCCAACACTGACCGAATGAAATGATATCTCGGTTGTATGTGTTTGGTTTTAGAGTGCAAGGCAGAATTCTTTGCAAGCTGTATAACACTCTAGCTTTTTGTAAACAAGTTATTTTCAGCCTGTTGTTTTCCCAACTCTTCCATGAAAAATTGCAGCCATTTCATCTCCTTTGTTGCCTTTGTTGCAGCAACATACTCTGCCTCTATGGTGGATAAAGCAACCACCTTTTTCAATCAAAAAATCCAACTCATTGTTGTCCCACCAACTATAAATACATAACTTGTGGTACTCCACCTGGTATCTATATCCCTTGCCAAATTTGAGTCAACATATCCTTTTAAATCAATATTAGAGCCCCCAAAACATAAACATTTGTTGGATGTACCTCTCAAGTACCCGAGAATCCATTTTATCGTATTCGAATGCTCAAATCCAGGATGACTCATATACCTGCTAACAACTCCTATGGCATGTGCAATATCTAGTCTTGTGCATACCATGGTGTACATTGGACATTAAACTACCTACAGCTGAAGCATATGGTACCTTGGACATTTTTCCTTCCTCCTCTTGTTTCTTTGGACACATATCCTTAGTCAATTTGACATGATTGGGAAAAAGTGTGTTGACAACTTTTGCATTCTCCATATGAAATGTCTGCAACACCTTTTCAACATAATCAGCCTAAGATAGAAACAATTTTATGTTTTTTCTATCTCTTGTAATCTTCATACCAAGGATTTTTTTGTTGCCCCCAAATCCTTTATAGCAAATGAATTTTCTAACTGTTGTTTTAACTCCTTTATGTGATCCATGTTAGACCCCGCTACAAGCATATCATTAACATATAAACATAAAATAATGTAGCTATCTTTAGCTAACCTCTAAAATTAAAAACAATGGTCTGAATTACACCTGTTGTAGCCTTGCTCAGCCATAGAACTATCAAATTTAATATACCATTGTCAAGGTGCTTGCTTCAAGCCATATAAACTTTTCTTCAATGTAAACTCTAGTTTCTCCTTACCTTTGACCTCAAATCCTTGTGGTTGTTTTATATATATTTTCTCTTCCAAATCACCATGGAGAAAGGAAATTTAAACATCAAGTTGTTCTTAATGCAAATCTTCAGCAGCCACAATACTTAAAACAATACGAATAGAAGTCATTTTAACAACTGGAGAAAAGATTTCATCAAAATCAATACCCTTTTTTGTGCAAATCCCTTTACAACTAATCTAGCTTTAAATATTTGCTTACCTCCATCCTCCTCTTTCAGCCTATAAGCCCATTTGTTTGGTAAAGCCTTTTTACCTGCAAGCAACTTGCATAATTCCAAGTCTTATTTTTTTAGCAAGGAGTCCATTTCTTCTTCCATTCCATGCTCCCATTGAACCTTGGTATCCACCTGCATAGCTTCATCATAGCATTCTAGCTCACCAACGTCAGCTAATAAAATAGAATACAAAGAGGGAGAAAATATTTCTGGAGGTCTACTTATCCTTGAAGATTGTCTAACATTCACTAGAGTTTGTGGTATTTTTTGTTTTTGTTTTTGTTGCAAATCATGAGGAACCACTAGAACATCATTGTTTGGAGTATCATCCAGCACTGCATAATCATTTTATTTCTTCTCATGTTGTTGCAACTGATCTTTGTACAACACTTTCTCATTGAATATGACATCCTTTCTTCTCACAATTTTCTTATTTTCAATATCCCAAAGCCTATAACATAATTCATCAATTCCATATCCAACAAATATACATTTCTTGGATGTTGCATCAAGCTTGGTTCTATTTTCAAAATCTACATGTGCAAATGCTTCACAACTGAAGGTTTTCATAAAAGAATAACTCACCTTCTTACCTGTCCATGCTTCCTCTGGAATACCACAACCCAAAGGATTAGAGGGACATCTATTAATTAAATAAAAAACAGTGTTTATAGCCTTTTCCCATATCTTTAAAGGTAGCCCAACATGCAATCTCATAGTCCGAGCGCACTCCATTATTGTTCTATTCATGCACTCAGCCACTCCAGTTTCCTGTGGAGTCCTTGGAACCATTTTCTACCTATGAATACCATTAGAGGAAGAATAATATTCAAACTCTTTGCTGCAATACTCACCACCATTATTAGACCTGAGACATTTTAACTTTTTACCCATCTCATTCTCAACCAAGCTTCTCCATTTTTTAAAAGTTTCAAATGTATCATATTTTTGCCTAAGGAAATAAATCCATACCTTCCTAGTTGCATCATCAATGAATGTAACATAATATTGAGAGCCACCGAGAGAAGATACCTAAGTTGGTCCCCATACATCCATATGCACAAACTCCAATTTCTCATCCTTTTTTTGTTTCCCATCTTTGAGAAAACTAACTCTCTTTTATTTTCCATACACACAACTTTCACATAAATCCATATTAACACATTTTAGACCTGGTAAAACATTCTTTGAATGAATTAATTTCATACTTTTTTCACTCATATTCCCAAGTCTATTATGCCATAGTGTTGATTCAAAATCCAGAGCAACTATCTAATTTTTTGCTTGCTGAACTGCAGCAACTGTTCCTGAACATTGATTTTTATCTGCAATAGCTAAAGTAGAAGGAACAATATGACCTATACAAAGATATAAGGTGCCTACTTTCACACCTTTTTCTACCACTAAGTCGCCTTTTGTAACCTTCCATTTTTTATCACTAAATGTAACAACATAATCTTCATCATCTAGTTTCCTTGCTAAAATTAAATTTCTTCTTAACTTTGGAATGTGCCTTACCTCATGTAGTAGCCATTGATTCTCATTCTACAAATTAAGCTTGATTCTTCCCTTTCCAACAATCTGACAGGGTTCTTTATCTCCCAAATAAACCAGCCCAAAATCCCCTTGAACATAATCAAGAAAATAATTTCTATGAGGCGTAGCATGAAATGAAGCCCCTGAATCAACACCCAAGAATCATCAACATTGTCAAGGGAAAGAATTAAAGCATCCTCATCAAATTTATTATTTACCACATTTGCCTCTTTATTTCCTTCCTTTTTGTCTCCTTTATTTTTTCGAGACCAACAATCTTTCTTTAAATGACTCGGCTCCATAGTACCAGCAATCCCTCTTCTCTCTAGATTGGGACCTTTTGTCCTTTGATTTTCCTCGTGACTTCCCATGACTCCAGAATTGTTTCCTCTCTCCTTTGTTTTGCCCCTGCTTTCTGCATTCAAAACACTGCTTGATGTGGATGTTCCACCTGATCTTTTCCTACGAATTTCCTCTCTCAAAATAACACCAACAACATCATCAAATTTCAATATATTCAAACCAGAAATAGAATTGCTAATAGCCATTACTAAGCTATTCCAGATTTCAATAAAAAAACACATAACCAAAAGAGCCCTAACTTCTTCATCAAATTTTACATTTACAAAAGTTAATTGACTGGTAACCGTATCAAACTCATTTAAATGATCAAAAACTAACCAACCTTCTACCATTTTCATATTAAATAAACGCTTTATAAGAAATACCTTATTCAAAGCGAAAGTCTTTTCTTATAAATTTGCTAGGATTTCCATCAACTCTTGAGTTTTCTTTGCTTTTGTAATATTGAACGTCGTCGATCGTGCTAGGCATAAACGAATACTGCCAAGTGCCTTTCTATCCAAAATATCTCAGTCCTCATTAAACATTGTTGAGGGTTTCTTGGTTTTCCCTTCCAATGGTCACCATAAATCCTTTTGATAGAGGTATTCCTCCATCTCCATCTTCCATAATTGATAGTTTTTCCCATTGAACTTCTCAACCTTCAAGTTACCCTCACCTTCCATTTCTCCCACTCAACCGTGAGACTCCCACTCAACCATGAGACCTTCCTACAGATGATAATTGAACACAACCTTGCTCTGATACCACTTGTTAGGGTCAGAAGGTAGATATCTAAAAATTTAAATGCATATTTGATCAATAAAATAGAGAAATAAAATACACAAAAAATTATAGCAAAAACAAGACAACATGGAGAATTGAATGTGGTTCACCCAATCTGTGCTACATCCACAAAACCATAGCCATCCAATGATTTTATTATCCAGTGCAAAACATATTACAATCTCATGAATAATTTCATTCTACAACTCCCCATCCCAACCGCTTATAACAAGCTTTTAAAAGCTTCCAGAAATTAGGGTTTTACAAAGTCGACATTTTTTCATTTTTGGTGATGAAGCGAAAAAAGTAGAAAAAAAAATTCTCAGGGGTTGCCACCTCAGAACCCTCACTTTGCGAGGATACATGAAGAGTGTATAGTATAGCATGATTAGTTTCCACATACCAACAAATTAAACCATGATAGGATCTAATATGGATGAACCTTCAGGTATAACGTTTTCTTGAAAGATGGTGAGAACAAGGACAAATCTTGAAGGAAGTCAAGAAGTTGGACAAGGCCCAAAAAATATTGAAACCAAGTTGGATCGTATCTTGGCCATCATGGATGAAACTAGGGAAAAGTTAGAAAATCTTGAGAAAGAAGTAAAAAGGAAAGAAAAAAAAAGGTCAGAAAGTTCCACTAGGTGAAAAATAATAAATACCTAATGATGATGAGGGAGAAAAATTTCATGAACATAATCAATCAAATAAATGTAGGGAAGAAGAATCTTTGTCAAAATCTGAAAATAGCAAAAGAAAACGGGTGGAAACTAAGTTGTCAAGGGATATGAGAAAATTTACCCCACCAAAATTTGAGGGGAGCACCAACAGAGATGAGGTTGAGGCTTGGCTAATCCAAATGGAAAAATAAATTGAGATTAGAGACTATTCTGAGGTTACCAAAGCTATTTGGGGTGTGTTTCAGCTAGCGGGAGAAGCTTCCAACTGGTGGATGAACAAAAAGATAGAACTTGGTCTTAGTTCACTAACCTTAACTTGAAATAATGATTTTGTTGAAGTATTTCAAAAAAGATGGATACCCCAACTCTTTTATGACTAAAAGTTAACTGATTTTCAAAATTTGAAACAAGGTGAATTGTTAGTGAATGATTACTGGGAGAAGTTCACTCATCTTTCGAAGCACATGCCAATGTACCAGAAGGATGATTTTTTTTGTATTAGAAAGCTCATCATGGGGCTAAATAGTTCAATTGGTGGTGAATTGGATGTACATGGTCCAAAAACTATGGATCTAGTATATGAAAAGGTAGTCAAGCAAGAGAAAAAGCTCAAAGCCATTTCAAACTACCGAGAAAATAGAAATCAAAAGAAGTTTGATGGATCTCAAGTTAATCAGGTGCCAAAGAAGTTTGTTGGAGCACGAGAAACTCCAAGGCAAGGAAATAAGGGATCTTGTAACAACTAGAACGAACCAAGAAGATATTGTTGTGGAAATAAAAACAATTTCAATAATGTTGAAAGGAATGTTGGTCAATTTGATAAGGCTGTAAAAAGGAAGGGACCTATAGAAGGATGCTTTCCTTGTGGACGGGATCATTATGCTACTCAATGTCCCAACAAGTCTTCAGGATCTCAAGCAAATGGAAAATCACTTCCTCTGCAACGAACTACATTCTAGAAAAAGATCCATGCAGTTGTGGATAATCAACAAGCCGAATATCAAGTCACACCAGTGGAAACTCCAAGTATTTTGTTTGATATGCCTATATCTATACTTAGTGATACTAGAGAAATTGAAAATCTTGTTTCACCCAAAGTAGTTAATCAAATATCTAGAAAATTTGGATTTATGGAGAAGTCTTGGGTTGTGGAGTACGCAAACCAGACAAGAGCAACGATGAAGCAATGCTTGTTCAAAGCTTTTTCAAAGCTAGGGTAGAACTTCCTAGTTTCTCAATTGAAGTGAACTTGTATGTAGCACCCATAGGATCTTATGATGTCATTCTAGGGATGAATTAGCTATGGAAACATAAATCCAAAGTGGATTGTAATTCCAAAGTAGTAGAGTGTCTCAATGATTTAGGAAATTGGGTGACGATGCAAGGAACACCAAGAGAGATTAAGTTGCGATAGACTTTTGCCATGCAAATGCTTAGGGAAAAAAATAAAGGTTGTCAACTATATGCAATTAAAAAAGAAGAATCTAAGGAAGTCACTCCTCAAGATAATGTCATGGATTGTGAACCACAAGATTCTCAAGGAATAGAAGAAGGAGAAATGGTAGAACCTGGGGAAACGGACATAGAGAAGTATCCCATTTTATGAAAGTTTGTGGATGTATAGCCAGATGAGTTACCTAGATTACCTTCCAAGAGGGTATTTGATTTCTCTATTGACCTTGTACCATGAATTGAACCTATTTATAAGGTGCCCAATAGAATGACTACCATGAAATTAATGGAACTCAAAGCACAGTTGGAGGAATTATTATCTAAGGGATTGATAAGACCTAGTGTCTCACCTTGGGGAGAACTAGTGATCTTCATAAAGAAGAAGGATGGAAAACTGCATTTGTGTATTGATTATCACATGCTTAACAAAGCAAAGATAAAGAATAAATATCCATTGCCAAGGATTGATGAGATTTTTTATCAAATGTGAGGAGCAGCTATGTTTTCAAATATTTATATGCTATCCGGTTACCATCAAGTGAGAATCAAAGATGAAGACATTCAAAACTACCTTTAGAACAAGATACAGACATTATGAGTTTACAGTCTTACCTTTTGGACGTACTAATGCACCTACGACATTTATGAACTAATGAATAATGTTCTTAGGGATTATTTGGATAGGTTTATTTTAGTATTCCTGGATGATATCCTAAATTATTCCAAGGATGAAGAGGAACAATGCAAACATTTAGAGATAGTTCTCCAATGGTTAAAAGAAAATAAACTATATGGAAAACTCTCTAAGTGTACTTTCTTTCAGAAGAAGGTGCAGTTTTTGGGTCACGTAATTTCAACTGAGGGAATGGTACCATCAAAGATAAAAGTAGTATTAGAATGGCTAGCACCTAAAATCGTACCATAGGTTAGAAGTTTCATGGGTTTGGCTGGTATTATCAGAATTTTGTTGAAAACTTTTCCAAGATAGTATTTCCTATAACTTCATTGCAAAGGAAAGGAAAGAAGTTTGAGTGGATGAAAAAATGTCAAGTGGCATTTGATCTATTAAGAGAGAAGTTGACTATGGCTCCAATATTAAAGGTACCAGATCGGGAGGGTGACTTCACTGTCATCACATATGCATTAGGAGAAGGAATAGGTGGAGTATTGATGCAAGAAGGGTGGGTCATTGCATATGAATCAAGAAAGTTGAAACCCTATGAGAAAAATTATGCATCACATGATTTAGAGTTAGCAGCAATAGTTCATGCATTACAAATGTGTTGACATTATTTGCTTGGAAAGACATTTGAACTAAGGACTAATCACCAAGGTCTTAAGTATTTTTTCACTCAACCTAATTTGAATGCACAACAATGTAGATGGCTGGAGTTGATATCAGATTATGATTTCAATATCAACTACATCAAGGGAAAGGAAAATTGAGTTGCAGATGCTTTAAGTCATAGAAGGCATATCGCCTCAATGGTATCCATTCAAACTGACTTCAAGGGTTAAGTATTATAAAAATCCAAGGGTGACGAGTTCTATGAGAAATTCAAGAAATCACTAGTGGATAAACCACAAGATGCAAGATACAAAGGATTTCATTTTGAGCCTAGTAGATTGTTAAGGTACAAAGAAAGAATGTATGTGCCTAATTTTGAAGAGTTGAGAAATTTGGTGTGGAAAGAGGTACATGAAGCACCATATTCCAAACATCCAAGTGTGACTAATATGTTGGTCGACGTAAAGCCTTTATATTTTTGGAAAGGAATTAAAGGAGATGCTACTATATTTGTAGAAAGATGCTTAGAGTGCCAAAGGGTGAAAGCTGAAAATCATCACCCAGCAGGTCTTTTGTATCTGCATGATATTCCTGAGAGGAAGTGGCAAGTCATTAGTATGGACTATGTGAACAGTATTCATATGTCAATGAATAAACATAATGCAATTTTGGTGGTAGTAGACAAACTTACCAAAGTAGTGCATTTTATTCCTGGAAACTTGACGGATGGAGCTCCTATCATAGATTGAAAATTTGTCCAAGAGTTTTTTAGATTACATGGGATTCCTAAAAATATTATTTCACATAGAGATGCTCGTGTGACATCTAGGTTTTGGAAAACTTTGTTTTCCTCACTTGGGACTCAATTGAATATAATTTCTACATATCATCCAGAGATGGATGGGAAAATTGAAAGGGTGAATAAAGTATTAGAAGATCTACTCATAATGTATTGCATGGATCAGCAATACAAGTGGGAAGATTAGTGGAGTTTTCATATAACAATTCCTATTATTCTATAATTAATATGGCTCCTTTTGAAGCATTATATGGTAAAAAATGTAAAACTCCTATAAGCTGGAATAAGCTTGAGGATAGTATAAGTCTTGGACTAGAGATATTGTCAGAGATGGAAGAGAAAGTCAAAATTATTAGGCAAAGGCTAGCTGAATCCAATGATAGACAGAAAAGCTATGCAAATTCTAAAAGAGTGCCTAGAATATTTGAGATAGGGGAAAAGGTGTTATTGAGAGTAAAACCTCAAAAGAGTTCCATCAATTTTGGAAAGTTTCCCAAATTAGCTCCGTGATATGTAGGTCCATTTGAGGTCCTAGAAGAAGTTAACCATGTTGCTTACCAAATAGTGTTGCCACCAGCTCTTGCTCGGATGCATAATATTTTTCATGTCTCATACCTAAAGAAGTATATACCAGGTGATAACCATGTCATTGATTGGAATGCTTTATAGGTACAAGATCCCAAAGTAGTAAAAATCAAACCTATTAAGGTGCTTGGAATGTGTAAACTTCACTTACATAATAGAGAGGTTTTTCAGTGCAAATTCCAATGGGACCAGTACTTAGAAGATTCAACTACTTGGGAAGACTATGCTGAAATTGAGCAAAAGTTTCCACATGTTCTACATGATTTTATGAGTTGTTGAAAACAATATTGTGTTGTGTTTTATTTATGTTTGCTACATAACATCACCGTGGATGATGATTCATAAGGGGGGGATATGTTACACCCCATAGTATATTTACCTAGTTACTTTTACCTAGCTAGATGAAATACTCATATGTTTGTATGTTTGTAACTTTGATGGAAATAAATGTGAATGTAATTTATTTATATGAATCATTGGAAATAGAATGAATAAATGGTTGATGTTATATATGTGTCTTATTCTAACTATTGAATATATATTGCAAGTGATTGTTTTGTGATAAATTGACTACCTTTGCAAATGTGACAAGTTGCTTACAGGTGCAGGTTCACACCTCCGAAAAAGCGAGGAAGTATCACTCAAGAGAAGGATTTTGGTTTGGAAACCCTTAAGAAAATATTAACTGAGCTTTCACACACTCACTGATAGAATAGTCAAGTCAATAGTTTCGGGTGAAGGTATGATACCTTGAATTGATTGTTAGGAAAAGTTTTGTTTGTTTGCAAAGACATGCTTGAAATATGTGTTTGAACCCCTTTGTGTTTTTTAGTACTTTAAAAGTACAATCGATGAGATATATACATATGATGTATACATACATATATATATGCATGTCCATGATGAACTTATGCACATGAGTAATCACGTACTTAAGCATACAGAGATAGTCATATCTACGCATTTCTATGGGTGAGTTACCCATATGCATGGGAACATCAAATGGATAAAGTGACATGTATATATATATGTATAAATATATCTAATATATAAATGTCAATCAATATTATTGATTTATGTTTAAATGTTATGATATATATATATATGATGGATATGCATATATGTATATAAGTATATATTGATGTATGTGTATGTATTGACATAAAGGCAAACGTCCATACAAATACATTAATATAAATAAATATACATATGTATATATATAGCTATATATATACCTATGCAATAATAGTTCAAATATTAATTGGATATAAGCTAATATATTTATCAACTAAAGTATATCAATAATCATATGAGTTGATATATATATTTATATATATACATATATATACAATAACGTATCAAGTTATTTATATATATGTATGCATATGTATGTGTATATATGTAAAATAGAATATATATATATATATATATATTATTCATATTAACAACATATTATAATGATAGTTAAAGCATTTTTTTAAATGAAGCGTTGTTATTATTGAAAACCATGTGCATACTATGTAACCATAGTATAATGTATGTTACATTAGTAATTAGCACAGCCATATAGCATGCAAAATGAACCTCTAATACATATGAAATGATTTAAATCTGTTTGCATAGTGAACACCATATATAATGGAAAGTCGTGGCATAAATGAGACTTGGTTAACGTATAATATAATGTTGTATGTAAATGATTTAAAAGCTTTGAATTTTTCAAAGAGCAGCAAAGCACCAAAAGCACGAATAGAGGATAATGTGGTGTCAAACTATGAATTTATGCATTACAAATAGAAGTCTATTTCAGAAACTTTGTACATTGATTCAAACCTGAGTAAATGGGAGAATAAGTCTAGAGAATGTTGGCATTGAATAAGTTCGACTTGTTTAAACTGTTACCCTGCATATCTCTAATGCATTATTGTTGTCTCTTAGAGAATCAATTTGTTGTGTTTATTTATCGAGTAATGTGTTTTAATTCTACCACCTTTTGTTTACAAAGTTGAGTCAAACCATGCAACTGAGAAGTGTCGATCCATTCTCCTTGTTACTAACCTTTAGAAGCTGAATATTTTGTATAAATAGAGGCATTCTATACCTCATTGGGACGCATAATTGCAAAATTTTGTATAATTTCTAAGAGCTGATTTGTTTTCCTGAGTTTTTGTGAGAGAGTTTGAGAGTGATTTGCAAGATTTTTGCTATGAGAATTTGTGAGTGTGTTTGGGAAAATATAAAAGGGATTTGTTGCTAAGTTGCAAGTTTTTTGTGGAGGCTAGGATTGGAAACTAGCTATATCATTTGGAGATTTATGCTTACTATCATGAGAAATATTACTCTTTTATGTTTGTTCATTTTATTTTGATTATATTTTGCTTAATTTTTGTTTGAAAAGCAATAAGCTTTAGGAAAAGATTGTTTTCAATATTTGAGTGTAGATAATCTTTCATTGTATAAATTGGAAATCTCTCTTGATTGAAGTGATTGTACATACTCCATAGTAAGGAGTGATTATTGACATAGATATATAAATATAGTAGCAATTACTCAATAGAGTGGGGTCTTTATAGCCTATAAGCTAGACTTAAGTTGGTAGGTTACGGATCACATGTTAAACCTATAAGATGAGTCTTAGATTGATTTAAAATATATAGGTTGTTCTTGGGATTGTAGACTATCCTATGAAGGGAATTGCCTATGCATAAAATATAATTTATCTTAACAAATTGAGTTAGAATGGTGGATGAGTGTGAGACGTCTATTCTAAAATAGGGGTGATGAATAATTTTTCCAAAGTGGTGTAATTCACCATTGGTTACATTTTTAGTTCATTGTGTACCTTACTCATTCATGCTAGTCTGATATTGTCATATACGTAGAACATAGATGTATTGTGTGATAAAGTTCCAGTTATGCAAGCCACAACACCATCTTAGATTAGGCTAGTATTATGTGTTTTCCATACCAAAGCTCTTCGTCAAAGGGTAGGGACATCTTACCATATGTGGTAGATGTGCGGGGGATCATAGTTAGTATGTGGATGGCAAAAAAGCACTTGAGTGATGTTTCTCCTCCCAATCAGCAAGCCAAATATTTGAAAGGGGATTTCCAAAATCAATTGTATTTCTAGTGCCAATGAAGTTCAGTTGAGCTATGTGTGTAACTTGTATCTATTTCTTTGAAAGATGGAAAATATATTTGTATTCGTCCATTATGAAATCATTTCTTTGGAAATAATGTACTCAATTTGTAGAATGAATAAGAAATATGTTTTGTTATCATCATTTGTGCATTTAATCTTGTATTAATGAAAAAATTTATTACTATGTGTTCAGCCTTTAGATTAAATTCACTTGTAGTAAAACATAGAAATAATTATTGTGTAGAACAAAGGGCATGTTACAATACCAATGGTTGATATTTGGTGTCATGCACAACATGCACTACACTTTCGTGAGATAATTTTAGACATTTATGAATAATGGAAGCCACTATGTTCACAGAAACTAGCCAAGGGATGCCTAGCTTTGCTCTAAACAAGTCAGATTCCAAAATGACATCAAAGCTAGTATTCATAGCACTAGGTCCCACTAGGATGGAAAGAGTTATGGAACCATAAGGAGCAAGAGAGAAACCATCATCGGTATGTATGGTGGTCTTTGTCTTCTCGTATTCCTCCCTTTGTAAATAATTTAGCAAAAGAGTTTCTTCTGTAATAACGCTCATGCAAATCGTGAGGTCCATAAGGACTCCTATCATAATGTTTCCATTGACACAAGCAAGAATATATAGAGGATAATCTTTTTTATTCATGGGTAGATCCTATGATGTGAAATTTATATCTAATGAACTAGTCGTAAGTTGAGGGGGAGGACTATGAGTAAAAGAATCCACATTTATGTACGTTGAGGCCTTAAGAGAGGCACCAGAAGGACCAATAATATAATTCATAGAGTGAGACGAAAAATGGGTCTATATAAATCTACAATTCATTATTCACCTTAGCCACTGACTTATTCGCATTCTACTTTTTACCATCAAGGAAAATGGCACCATCATCGATGCGATCCTATATCTCATGATGTAGGTGCATACAACATTCAATATCATGCCCATGGACATGATGGTATTGGTAGAATGTATTCCCATCATACTATTCGAGGTAAGGCTCTCTAAGAGGCCAAGGATATTCCAATGTTATAACTTTATCCTTTAACAACTTCTTCAAAATATAAGAGTAAGATTCAGACAACTTTATAAACTATCTATTACACTTAAGGCCCTTGTCATTAATGTGATGACTACATTCATAACAGATTTTCCTTTTCCTAAAATTAATACAATAGACCTTCCTTCAAGATGGGAGCATGTGGAAGATCCCCCGAACTGAACAATCGTCTACTGATACTCCCACAACGTTGCACATAAATACACAAAATTTCAGGTTACTTCACTAAGGCAAACTTCTCCTGCTAAGGTCTCTGCAAGTTGCCAATGAACACCTTCAACACGTCTGAGTTGGGTAATGGGTAGGAGATTTTTGAAAAAATTGTTTGATATCGGGCAATAAAATTAGTAATCTTCTCAGGCTCTCCTGGTTTACAGCAAATGAGATCCAAGAAGGTCATCTTCGGCTTGATGTTAGCTTGAAACCGCTAGAGAAACTAATTAACAAGTTGATTGAATGAGAATTTGGAATTGTCAGGCAAGGAGCAGTACCATTCTATTTTTGTGTCCTTAAGAGATCGAGGAAATAATTTGGCCATCAAAGCATCATGGTGAAATAATTTCATACACATCACGTTGAAAGTTGACACATGTGTTTGAGGGTCTCCCTTACCACCATATTTCTCAAATTTAGGAATTTCCATCCCTTAAAGGATGGGAGTGTTTAGAATCATCACCAACAAAGGGCTATGTTGGAAGAAAGGTTGAAAGATAGGCTAGGTAGAGGCTTGGGATAGACTCCCCAGTCGTGTCTGCATTTGACCCATATTCTGTAACAGGGCATTAAAAATATGGTCAAATGAAGTAGGGCCAATGGATTTGCCACCAGAACCACCACCAAGACCACTACTAGAGCCACCGTTGAAGCCACCACCATAGCTGCCACTGAAGCTACCATCATAGCCACTTCCAAAGCCACCACCATGACCACCACTAGAGCCATTGTCAGAGCCACTAGATATACCAAAACCACCAGCCCCCATTCCACCATAAATCCCACTACCAAGGATAGCATTGCCCCTAGGAGGAATAGCATTGAGTCCTAGAGGTATTATGCTCACTTTGACAATAGGAGTCAAAGTGGGAGCGAAGATGTTGACGGAAGGGCCCATTTCAGCCATGCATACCGATGTCATAGGCATTGAGATGTTGATTTTTCTATCATAAGCATCGAGCTCATGACCTCGGGTAATAATTGACCTAGGGTTGTAAGAAGGGACATATGCTTCCATTAAATCAATAAGGCCACAAAGGAACTCAATGCTTGTTTGATCCTTGTCTAGCATATATCTAATCTCATTGACAACTCTAGTGGCCCTAGCCTTGTTTTTATCTTTCCCTAAGTGGTTTGTGAGATCTAATAGCCTCATATCTAGAGAAATTATATGCTCTACGAGAATAGTGAGAGCATTGTCATCGTTCAAAGGTAGGTTTGTAGGAGAGATAGGAGGAGTAGGGGTACGAGTGGTTTCATCAAAGAAACTTCTCTTTATCGCTGATACCATCCCCCGGGAGGCAAGAGTCACAGTGGCCCTTGTAAATTCCATATCTAAGTGTCATTATCCTATGCTCCTTCTAACAATGTATCTAGAAGTTGTAGACTAAGTTGTGTAGCTCATAAAGCATCACAATGCACAAGTCCACAACCTACATAGACATGAGAGAAAGAACCTCAGCGCAAAGAAATAGATATTACAAGTTTCATGTCGGGTTCACCAAAATATAAAGGAGCGGGACCAACTGCTCAGGACCCCAGGTCATGGGAGGTTCTAGAACAATTAGCTACCCCAATCTACCTCATGCTAAGGGATTGTTTAAGATAATTTTTATGTTTAAGAGGGTGAGGAGGAAGGATAATTGATCTAAATCTTTCCTTTTGTCAACCTAAGAGGTTCAGGAAGTCGAGTGAGTGGATTTCTAGAGTCCAAACTATAACTTAGGGAGCTCACTGTCAGAGGACTCCAGCATGAGGAACGGACAACAAAGTAGCATGCTAGCATCTCAGTTGGGTGCTAGCATTTGTACAGATAGAGACCATAAAGTATAGTCTAAGAACTTAAAGGGACCTACTAACGACCTAACAAATGCAGTTTTATGTAATAACAAAAACAAAAAGCAACTAAACTACTGAAATGACAAGAAGAATACTTTAACTTGATAGATAGATTGATTATGAATGAAATGACGAACAACGATAGTAGAAATCCAACTTATTTTCAATCCAGCCTCTTGCAAGCTCCACATGAATGAAGTACCTACACACACAACAACAAAAAAATGTTAGGGTTGTGTATAGAGGAATACCACAATCAGTCCCCTGCTTTGTTGTTTCCACACCCACGAACAGCTAGTTTAGTAACAATAGAGAAATTTGATAAAGAAAGTATCAAAATATAAGGTATTATCCACTATGCTAACAATGATATGCTATGAAACAATACAATGATGCTAAGAGAATGAAAAGTAGAACAATGTCACCTTCAACCACGTGCACTCAAGACAAATGGGAGAAGGAGTGAACTAGCGAGCTTGGAGATAACAACGTTGCCACAAAAATGAGAGGATTAAAGCCAACAGAGTATTAATTTGCAGCTTCAAAGGTAGTGAGAGTTCTAAAAATGATCAAGTAGAATTCTAAGAAGATCAAGATGTTGCCAAGAAATATCAAGAAGTGTGAAGGAATGAACTAGATAGGCATTTGAAGGTGAAATTGGAGGCAAAGGATCTATTCAAGGTCATTCAAGGGCAGAGGAACATTACACTTTATCGCCAATGGAGAGTTGTAATGCTCCTATAGATTCTAGAGGTAGGAATCCTGTCAGGATGGCAATGTGGTGTGCAGACGTTCCCACGCTGTAATAGCATCCCCGATAGAATATCCTCCATCGACACTAAAAATATTCGCCAAGTGGATGGGAAGTGAATGAGGGATGTGGAATAGCATCATCGGATTTAATTTATCTAAGGTAGGAGGTACATAAATGTGGAATTTGTGAGGGGTGAAAATTCACGCCATTACAGGATCAAAGCCTTCTATATCCTCATCAACATGATAACCACTAAGAAGGAAGGTATTGGGCCCCCATTGCAACATGAGGAGAGGATTTTGGACTTTTGGGTGAGGTTGACTTTAGGATTGAGGTGAAAGAGGTAACATGGAAATATGAAAGGATTCACATATTTGGTATTCACCACATACTTTATTGATTATTTTGAATGTGGATTTTAAGGATCGTTGCTTAGTGGATGGAGTGGAAGATGTGGAAAGTAAATCACTAGGGTCAATGTATGATGTGGATTTTTTGGAAGACAAATTGGGAAAAATGTTTGAATATGTAAAATGATTATCATATTTCCCTTCCAACATTTTATAAAATTAATAGAGTTGGAGATCACCAAGAATAATAATTCCCACACTATTGTATGAAAATTTAAGATATTGATGGTATGTAGAAGGTAAAACTTTCATGGTAGGAGCCACGATTGACTAAAGAAGATATTGTATGGAAGGTTTAGATCTAGAAAATGGCATAAGGTATGATGCAATGAGGGTCCTACCTCAATGGGAAGGTAGATAGTACCAATTTTTTCTCTTTTTGCATTATTGTAGGCCTTGATGATAATAATATGTGAAACATTAGAAAATGGAAGGTTGTATATTGTGTGATGAGGGGGGGGGGGCGTTCACCAAATATAGACCTATTTTCCTTATTTAATTATGAAATGAGATCCATAGAAAATATTGACTTTCAGCCCTTAAATGAGTCAACTCAATGAGGGAATATATTGATTTCCTTATGCTTGATGACAAGGGTTCCCACTTGAACAACACTTTTGGGAGAAAAACTAAAAATAGACAATCTACTCAATTATGCCCATTCAAACTTCAATATTGATAGAAACAGAAAACTTTTTATAGATCTAAGAAGGTCTGAGTGATGTGTACCAATCACCAAAAATCACTTTCAAAAGGATATCTAGGACTCATTCACACATGGGTGAATGGGTCTCTACTCAGGGTTTCCAGCAAACTTTTGAGAGCCTCTGATGTCAATTTGTAGCTTCTATTTGATCTAATTTGCAGTGTCAAAAAGTTAAAAAACTAATTTGTAGGTGAGTTTATATGATTTGACAACAACTTTGACAGCTTTTGCAACTTTGACAACATTTTTAATCTTTCTCTTCAAGATAACTTCAATCCTTCTTCAACCTAAAATTTACAACACAAATACAAGAGGCAAAAATTGTTTGTTTTTGGTGAATGGGGGTTTTCCTTGGTCAAACCCCATTTAGGTAATTAAACCTTGAATTGAAATAATGAAATCTGGAAGGAATGATGAATGAACAATGCTATGTTGTAACTCACCAAACCCTTGAATAAACCTTTGGAAGTTTGTAATATTGATCTTGATCTTGCATGAAATGGCTTGAATGGATTTGGATCTTGATGCTTTGAATACTTGACTTGATCTTTGAAACCTGCATCACAATGTTAGCTCCAAAAACATGCATGATACTTGAGATCTTGATTGCTACAACAAAATGCTTGATAAATCTGCTCTTGAATGCCTTTGATCATAAAATTTTCCTTTACTTTATGCTCACTTGAATTTCTAGATTGCTTAGATAAAATTCTAGGATTTGAATGATAAAATAACCTTGTATTTATAGGTATGTATCCTTAATTTCCCAAAAACTAAACATTACAAGTTAACATCAAAATTTGAATTTAGAGATGTTAAAATACCACAAAAAACATAATGTAAATTTACGTTCAAAGGCCTAGGGAGAACTCATTCGCCCATGGGTGAATGGGTCCCAGGTCCCTATTCTTGGAACACACATTTCTCAAGGTAAAGTGTTATGTGTTGGCATTAATTATTGTCAGGTTTCCCCTTCGAAAAATGTAATTTATTAGGCTTGTAGATGCAAACTAAGGCTTATTAAGGCATAATTAAGTCCAATTTAATTAAGAGAGCCCAAACAAAGTGTGAAAATGTAAAGGATTACATTTTTCTACACTACATTTAGTCCCCACTTTAGTGAGAGGATGAGTGCAAGCACACACTCACATTAAAGTAGACTAATATGCACCAGGGGGGTCCAAGTGTACAAATGTTAGTGAGATGTGATGACAAAGATCAAGGAGGTGGCTAAGCCCCCAGGATCAAGATCCCATGGAAAACCAACATAAGCACAAAGGAACACACACAAGATGTATGATAAGTAGCAAAAAGACAAGATACACAAACATACAATGTTAAAGACTCAAAGAAAGAAAGAATGAAAATAAAATAAAAGGGGTGGATCAAACCTTGACTGTTTGTCCAACTCGATGTGGATCAATCCTTAGTTTTTTGTCCAAAAAGCGTTTACAAGTGGAACTCGCTATCCACTATGCAAAAAACAATACACACTCACATGGGCTAGTGAAATCCGTTGTCCATTTGGTGAGACCGTAGAAGTGGCCAATGAGAGAATCTTTTTAGGCTCCCATAACCATACCAAAGTTTTACTCCTGATAACTTTGATAAGGCAACACACAATATGAACTTCGAGCTTCATAAGTCTTAGCAAGTTGTGTTATTCTAAGCACTCATGAACAAACATGGCCCCATTAACAAGCAAGGTGTGTTATGCTTTGTGGCCATGAAAAAAGTTATAACTTTGAGCTTCACAAGGCTAGCAAGTTGTGTTATGCTAAGCACTTATGAACAAACATGAAATTAGGATAATACATGTTCAAAGGGGTTTTTCTTAGTTCATGTGAGGTCTCCTCTTAGGGAACATCGTGCCTAATTTCTCCAAGAGATGACAAGTTGAGGATAAAAGATTCACAACTTAGGGAATTCAATCTATAGCAGCACCACTAAGAGGAATGTCATATGCTCAAAAAGGTCACAATCTTGGAGGAAATCAAACCCAATGACACCCCAAAGAAGAATTCACATCGGATGAAGTAAGAATACTGCACTATGAAACATAAGATATTGTAAAAAATGATAATGCCAATGTATGCCCCCGCTTTAAAGAAATTGCTAAACACCATGATGTGAGCAATTACTTTAAAGTATAAAATGATAAATTCTAAACAATAAAGAAGACACGAGAGCTTATTTGGAAAGCCCTATGTCAAGCATATGTTTTCAAATGAAGCTACATCATGAAAGAGGGGTTGCCCTAAAATTAAATCCCAAACTAACACACAAGCGATCCACGGATTCGAGGTCAGCATATGTCTTTTCTACAATGATATTATAGAGCTCGGAAACATCATCATCCCCCAAATAACTCATGGAACTTGAAGAATGACACATGGAGAGTGAAAATATAGAAAAAAAATTGGGTCAACATGGAAGAAACCTAAATGTCTCGACACCTTGCATCATCCCCAAAAGGAAAACACAAGACAAAAGAAAAGATAAATGTTTACGGCATATAGAAGAATGTAGGTAAAAATAGAAAAATGATCATAGAGACAAGTCAAACAAAACAATACGGGGGATCACATTATGTACATGCAATCACACAAAATAAACATGAAAAGAAAAGAAATAAAAGACTATTAAAGCACATGTGACTCAACCTATAGCAAGGCATCTACATTCCAATCCTGTTCATCATATGCAAAAGGCAGATAACTATCCAAAGGGATAACATAAAGCATTGTACTAGGAACATTTGAAGGTTCAACACATGGTGAGTCACTCTTTTTAAGAGGATCATCACAGTTGATATCATTTAAGCTCATAGAAGAGGAAAACAATGAATTCAGCTCATTATGCACTTTTTCATCAATCTTAGTAGTCTCATCATCATCATCATCAAAGTTAGTCACAATAGGAGGTGTAATGATGGAAGGTTCTTGTTCTTGTTGTGTTGTAGATATAGAGGTTTCATGTTGCAGTGAAGGTGTAGAATCATCATGTATTGCTTGAGTTGTTTGATTTGGAGTTTTTGATTCATGTTTTGCTTGTATTAAATGAGCAATAGCATGATGTCTACGCATACGCTCTCTAGCATTTTAGTTTATTTTTGTTCAATTTTCAAGTTGCGATGGTGTAGGAGTGGGTTTATCAACCATAGATTTCTTTTCTCCACACAAGGGAGGAACAAAAGGAACCATGGGAAGTTGTTTAAACACTTCCTCTTTAACTTCATAAACTTGTTTGATTTTAGGAGGTACAACGATACTTATTTGGTTATCTTGTGGTCTCTTATAGGAAATGGATGAATGATTTGTCATGTTTTGGTCTTGGTTACTTGGAAGGGATTTTGGTTCAATCATGGTTTCATCAAGGATGGGAGGCTCAATCATGAGTTGAGGCAAGGTATAATTCTACTATCTGATTTGCCTTAAATTTTTTATAAGATTTGAAAAAGAATCCCTCATGAGGTCTAATAGATTCCATAGGTTCAAACCAATAAAAATCCAATGAGAATTTCCCACGAGACAACACGGGATTAAAGCCACTATGTTGCACAGTTAAGATCTCTTTGCCAAATGGAAACTTTAAGCATTTATGCACTACCAATGGAATGACATTCACAGAGTGAAGCCATGGATAGCCTAACTTCACATGAGTTGATCCAACATTTGGATTATGGAGAATGAGACATTCAATCTTTTTCGGTCCAACTTGTAGAGGAAGAGTTATCAAAACTATCATAGGGCTAGCAAAATAATTATGTTTTTTGATCCATGCATTTGATTGTTCATAAGTATCTTGATAAATTTCATGCACAAAAATTAATTCTTCAGTGATCACATTCTCTACACATACGAGATCAATTAATATCCCATTAGTAGGTTTTCCATTGATTCTTCCACCTATGTAAAGAGGACCATCAGGTGCATGTTTATGTATGTCATCTTGTGAGAAAGTAATGCCAAGGGACATATTGGTTAGGCCCTTACGAGGTTTAACTTCAATGAAGTTGACCAAAGGTTTTATAGGATACTTTTTCATTTGATGATTAATGATGTAAGAGAGACTACGCAAAATTTCTATTCCTTGTTCATATTTAAGCATTTTCCTTATGATTTCTATGAAAGGAACCACAGTACTAGCAATGTATTTAGAACTCACAAAGTTTTACAATTTGTCAAATTCTTCATCCATTTTTCTAAGGTTATCCTGAGGGACATTAGCAACCATTGATTCAACATTAGTCATTTTTTTGTTGGTAAGGATGTCATAGGAAATGAAGTGTCAATGGTATGGTCCATAGTGGGTTGACTAGTGTCAACACTATGAGTGAAAGAGTTAGAAAACCCAATATCCACGGTGAGTGATGTATCACAGGATGACATGAGTCTCGAATTATGTCTCATGATAGTATTGGCAATAAGACACCAGGTTTTGAAGCTCATACAAGTTTCACTAAACCTAAGGTGCACACAAAATGGATAGTAGGCACTAGATAAATGCAACAAACACTCAAAAATAAGAAATGTAATGCAAAGAGATAGAAATTTCCATATTTTAAACAAGATAATATGTTGAAAATGATGTAGATTGTAAGTTCAATTTTGATTTTGAAATGCACTTGAATTTGACTAATCAGCCTTAATGTGAATAATTGCAAAAAATAGAAATTCTAGAAACTGAAACTGAGATCTAAATACAAAAACACAAAATTCAAACTGAGGGTTTTAATGCCTAGAAATTCAAAAAATTCCCTGATCAAGGACTCATTCACCCATGGGTGAATGGGTTTTGCTTCAGGATTTTAAAAAATCAAATTATAGATTTATGAGAATACTTATGTTTTCATATTCAAGTTGCAAATAGGTAGTTACAGTTTCAGATCTCTGGAAAGTCAAATCTAAATGAAAGTGTAAATGATGTTAAATGGAAAGAAAAAAGACCTAATTTGAAATGAAATTTTGATTCAATTTTTATGATTTAAGTTGTTGATCATGCAATGTTATGTAAATACTCTGTAAAAGTGGTGACATTTTTAAATTTTTCATATTTTAAAGAATGCAACCTAAAACCCTAAATGAGATGCAAAGTAATGCAAGTTAAGAACCCTAAATAATATGAAAATCAATGCAATGAAAACTAATGCAAATCATAGATCTAGGGTTTGAATGGACTCCAAAATATAAGAATTTTTATGTACAATCTCAGGTTCACCAGAATGAAACATCAAAAAATGGAAGGTTGTATGTGGTGTGATGAGGGGGGTTCACCAAATGTAGACCTATTTTCCTTTATTTCATTATTAAATGAGATCCACACAAAGAATTGACTTACAACCCTTAGGTGAGTATACTCAATGAGGGAATCTACTAATTTCCTTATGCTTGAGGATAGGGGTTTCAACCTGAACAACACTTTTGGGAGAAAAACTAAAAAATAACAAATCTACTCAATTATGCCCATTCAAACTTCAAACAACAATATAAAGCTCAATATTGACAAACGGAAAACTTTCTGCAAGTTTGAGATGGTCTAAGTGATGTGTATCGATCACCAAAAATCACTTTTGAAAGGTTGTCTAGAACTCATTCGCCCATGGGCGAATGGGTCTTCGCTTAAGGTTTCCAACAAAATTTTGGGAGCCTCTGATGTCAATCTGTAGCTTTTGTTTGATCCAAATTGTAGTGTCGGAAATTCATAAATCAGATTTGTGGGTGAGTTTCCATGATTTGACGACAACTTTGACAACTTTTCCAATCTATCTCTTCAAGATATCTTCAATCCTTCTTCAACCTGAAATCTACAACACAAACACAAGATGTTGTGGTTGTTTTGTTGATATGTGGTTGTCATTAATGTCAACACTATTAGCATTAATGTCTTTAAGACTATATATGTCAAGGATATTGAGAAAATTGTAATAAAATATGTTGCAGGTTGTCTGTGAAGCAGTGAAGATCAGTATGATGGAAAGTTCAGTATGTTGATGGTGAGAAGTTGCAGATTAAAGGGTTTTTTCTTAGGTGTATCTAGTTTATCCACCAAAAGTTTTAGAGGTTTGCAGGAATATTTGAGCAAGTTATAAGTTTATGTGTTCTAACAGTTATTATGTTACTGTAACTGGTGTTCTTGGAAGAAGATAATGTGATTCTAGTAATCTAAGTTGTTGTGAATGCTCTTGTGGTGTTCGTGGATGTTTCTAGATTGTGATTTATCTGTGGTGCATATTTGCAGTGATCGTTGCACTCACGATCGGTTATTTTCTCTTGCGTGTTCATTTTTTTCATGTTCATGGCCGACAGGGTGATTGTAGCGTGTTGTGGATCTTCAAGGAATAATTTTTGAAGGTGTTTTGTGTTCGAGGACATTGTTTTGGGTCTCTAATATGTTATGGACAACCTTGGTAGATTCACATTAATAATCTTTATTGTTTTGGGCTGACAGTTTGTATTTATTTTATTATTTTGTTGAAGCCTACTTGAAGCAATGTAATTCCTTATTGTGGATATATATAAGCGATTGTTTCTTCATTTGAAGTGTGTGAGAAAGTGTGTGTGCGCGAATAATGTTCTAAAGCTTTCGAAGGTAGAGCAGAGTGTGAAGAAGATTGAAAAAGAGTGAAGAAGTGTTCATGTGCTTAACCGAAACTCTAATCAGGCATTAGCAAATGCTATTTTCTCAGTTCAAGATATTTCAGATGGATTTAATCTAAATATTACTATAAGACAGTGAGTCTTCCCTTGGGAAGTAAGCCTTTTGTAGAGCAGTGAGATTTAGGCAGTGTGCATGAATTCATGTGCATTCCCCATTTTGCTTTTACTTTTAATAGGGTATAAACTTGTGGATTAACCTCCACCGTGGTTTTTCCCCTAACAGGGTTTCCATGCAAAAATCTTGGTGTTATGTGTGTTTCTAATGTCTTGTTGATTTATGCTTTCATGGTTATTAATCAGATATGAGAATAGGGGTTAATAAATTTTATAAGTTTGAAATTATGTGACAACTGATTCATCCCCCCCTCTGAGTTGTTTTCCCTTGTGTTGACAACAATTGGTATCAGATCAGGTTCCTTGGAAGAATTTTAACAGCTTGAGGTGATCTGGGATGGCGACATATAAGAAGGATAGTCTAAGATTTGATGGAACAAATTATTCTCTATGGAAGACTCAAATGGAGTGTCATCTAAGATGCATTGGTGAATCCTAGTGGAGAATTACAAGTAATAGGTATGTTATCCCTCAAAATGGTCTTACTACTATTGTTGAGATTAGGGATGTTGAATACAATATCAAGGCTAAGGAAGCATTGTTGAGTGCTTTGACTGATTCTGAGATGATGAATGTTATGGATCTAAAGACTACTTATGAGATCTGGAAAAAGTTGGAAACTTTGTATGAAGGTGATGCTAATGTGAATATTGCTAAGCTACAAAGTTTGGAAGGGAAATATGAACTGTTGAGAATGGGTGATGATGAGAATATTACTACGTTCATGCAAAGAGTGAATGAAATTATGTGTGGTATTAGATGTGTTGGTGGACAATTGGATGAATCGGAGATTCTTGCTAAAGTGCTTAGATCCTTTCCCGATGCATACAAAATCAAAGCTACAACTATTGATGAGCTTCAGAATATGACAAATGTAACCAGAGATATGTTGATTGGTAAACTTACTTCTTTTGAGTTGAGTGAATTCGGTGATGCCCTTCCTAAGATAGAATCTACATTCAAAGCTACTACTTCTAGAAGAGATAAGAAGAGACATGATCCGGGTGAAAGTTCTTCTAGAAAGGTATTCAAGTATGAGGAAGAAATGAGACAAATTGAAGAAGAAGAGAGAGAATTGGATGAGCTTGAAGCACTTATTGTCAAAAGAGAATCCATAGGACAAGGTAAGTATAAAGGAAAGTTTCCTATTAAATGTTTTTCTTGCAATAAGATAGGTCATTTTGCATCAAGGTGTCTGGAAAGAGTTCCTAATTCAAAACCTAACAAGCCTAGATTTCAAATGAAGTGTTATTATGTTGTTGATGAAGGTGTGACAAATGATGAATCTGATAAAGGGAATGTAAGTGAAGATGATTTTGTGTTTATTTCTATCAAGGAAAATAATCATGTTTCCACTGAATCTGCTAGTTATACAAATGTGGAGAAATCCCTAGCTGCTCAAGTCGAAGAGAAGGATGAATGGGTAATTGAAAGTGGATGCTCTCATCACATGAAAAGTGATAAAATAAAATTTGTAAGCCTGAAAAATTATGATAGTGGTGTTGTAAGATTTGGTGATAACAATGGTGGTATAATATGTGGCAGAGGATGTATTTCTCTTGATGCTAAGTATAATACTGATGATGTCACATACATTGAAGGTTTGAAGCATAATATTTTAAGTGTCAGATAGATGATTGATAAGGGATACAATCTTCAATTCAAGGATGGAAAGTGTAGAATATTAGGAAGTTCCAGAAATGTGATTGCTTCAAGTACAAAAACAAAAGGTAACATCTTTCACCTCAATGTTGCTAGTAAAAGTTGTTTGATTGCTCAAGTTGATGAAAGTTGGTTGTGGTATAGGAGAATGTGTCATGTAAACTTTGACAATATTATCAAGATAAGTTCTACTCAGGCAATGAGAGATCTTCCTAAGTTGGTAAAACCTTCTAATGCCATATGCAAGGAATGTTAGTTAGGAAAGAAAAGTAGAATTTAATTTCAGAGCAAACAACATTGTTTAAATGAATTGTTGGAGCTTGTGCATACTAACTTGTGTGGTCCTTCTAGAGTCATAAGTTTACAAGTATTTCAAGTTGCTTATTGATGATTATTCTAGGATGATGTGGGTTACTTTTTTAAGGGAGAAATATGAAGCTCTAGAGAAGTTCAAGATATTTAAGGCTATGGTTGAGATAGAGATAGGTTTGAAGATTAAGTGTCTGATATCAGATAGAGGTGGTGAATTTACTTCCCATGAGTTTAATTCTTTTTGTGAAGTGCATGGGATAAAGATACTATTATTTGCACTGCAGACCCCTCAATAAAATGGAGTTGTGGAAGGGAAGAATAGGAAAGTTCAAGATGTTGCTAGGACTATGATGCTAGAAGGAAATGTTCCTCATATCTATTGGAGAGAATTTGTGAGTACTATTGTTTATATCCTCAATCAGGTACAAATAAAAGGTGATACTGGTAAGACCCCTTTTGAGCTATGGTCTGGTCATAAGCCTACTATTAGATATTTCAAAATATTTGGGAGTAAATGCTATATCAGAAGAGATGAAGATATAGGAAATTTTTATGCTAGGAGTGATGAGTGAATATTTCTTGGTTATTCTACTAAGAGTAAGGCCTACCGGTGCTACAACAAGAGATTGAGGAAAATGGTTGAAAGCGCAAATGTTAAGGTTGATGAAGACATTGCTAGACCATCCAAAATTTGTGAATATGATTCTGATGATCAGAATGATAGTACAAACAAAGGAAACAAAGGTCAAACTTCAAATCAAATTCAGATCATTATGGTGAATCAAGAAGATCAAGAGGAAGGAGAAACTAGTGAAAGTATAGAAGACAGATAACAAGAGCCTAAAGTTCAAGAACTTCCTAAGACTCCAAATTATGTGAGATTAAATCATTCATAAAATCAGATTATAGGTGATAAGAACAAAGGTTTCCAAACTAGGAGAAGAATTACAGAAGAATACTATTTGATTTCAAAGACTGAGCCTAACAGTGTCAATGAAGCATGCAAAGATGAACATTGGATGGAAGCAATGAAAGAAGATCTACAACAAATTGAAAATAATAATACATGGATTCTTGTTCCTAGACCTAAGGATAAAAATTTAATTGGAACTAAATGGGTCTTTCGGAATAAACTAAATGAGAAAGATGAAGTTATCAGAAACAAAGCAAGACCGGTATGTAAAGGATATTCTCAGATGGAAGGAATTGAATTTGAAGAAAAAATTTCCCCTACTACTAGGATTGTGTGAGACTGTTTCTTGCTTATGTTACTTACAAAAACTACAAGGTTTATCAAATGGATATCAAGTCAACATTTCTAAATGGTGAATTGGAAGAAGAGGTATATGTTGAGCAACCTGATGGATTTCAATTGACTGATCAGGGAGATATGGTTTGTCAGTTGAATAAATCATTGTATGGACTCAAGCAAGCCCCTAGAGCTTGGTATGCCAGATTGGACAAGTATTTGTTGAAGCTTGGATTTAACAAAGGTATTGTTGATAGTAATTTGTATTTCAAGATTGAAGATGATAAAGATTCGATTGTGGAAGTCTTTGTTGATGATATCATATTTGGAGGAGATGATGGTTTGTGCATAAATTTTGTTGATGAGATGTAGAATGAGTTTGAGATGTCAATGATTGGAGAGATGAAATTCTTTTTGGGATTAAAAATTACTCAGTTAGATAAAGGGATCTTTATATCTCAGTCCAAGTATGTGAAAGAATTGCTAAAGAATTTTGGTATGGAAGATTCAAATCCAGTCGGTACACCCATGGTGACCGAATGTAAGTTGACAATAGATGATGATTCTCTGAAGGCAAATCATACTAGATACAAATCAATTATTGGTGGATTACTTTATTTTACTCAAACTAGACCTAATATCATTAAGGTTGTATGTATTGTTGCAAGATTTCAAGCCGATCCTAAGGAATCTCATGTGACTGTTGTGAAGAGAATTTCTAGATACTTGAAGGGAACAATTGATTTTGGCTTGTGGTATCCTAAAGATGATGATCTTACTTTGAGTTCCTTTACCGATGTTGATTGGGTACGAGATGTGAATGCCAGGAAAATTACTAGTGGTGGCACATTTTTCTTGGGAAAGAAGTTGATTTCATGGTTAAGTAAAAAGCACAATGCCATTTCTTTGTCTACTGCAGAGACAAAATACATTGTTGCTGCTAACAATTATACTCAAGTATTGTGGATGAAGCAGATGTTGAAATATATTAGAGTTATGTATGATGATCCTATTGCTATATTCTATGATAATTCAAATGCAGTTAACATTTCTAAGAATCCGGTGTTGCATTCAAAGACCAAGCATATATCTATCAAGTTTCACTTTTTGAGAGAGAAGGTGAGTGAAAAGGAAGTGAGATTGGAGTATGTGCCTACTAAGGAATAGATTGCGGACATCTTTACCAATCCATTGCCTAAGGATACTTTTGAGTATCTCAGAGGAAAGTTAGGGGTGATTACCCCTCCTAATCAGAACTAATATGCATTGTCTTGCATCAGTTTGTGCATTTCACAGTCATATCTTGATTCAGATTGATGTTATGGTGGTTGCTACTCAGGGGGAGTAGTTAGATGATTCAGATATGTGGTTCAAAGCTTGTATGTAACTTTGTCATTGATTTCAAAGGGGGAGAAGAGCAATGTGAAAAACTAGGAATTATCTGAGGATAAGAAGTCATGAGAAAAGAGTCTAAACCTAAGGGGGAGTAAGTGTTGAAGTTAGTTGTGTTGATGGTGTTTTTCACATCATGTGTTGCCATCAATGCCAAAGGGGGAGATTGTTGGATTTTGTGGTTGTGTTTTTTATATGTGGTTGTCATTGATGTCAACATTATTAGCATTAATGTCTTTAAGACTATATATGTCGAGGATATTGAGAAAATTAGAATAAAATATGTTGCAGGTTGTCTGTGAAGCAGTGAAGATCAGTATCATGGAAACTTCAATATGTTGACGGTGAGAAGTTGTAGATTAAAGGGATTTTTCAGGTGTATCTAGTTTATCCACTAAATTTTTTAGAGGTTCGCATGAATATTTGAGCAAGTTATGAGTTTATGTGTTTCGACAGTTATTATGTTACTGTAGTTGGTGTTCCTAGAAGAAGATAATGTGATTCTAGTAATCTGAGTTGTTGTGAATGCTCATGTGGTGTTCATGGATGTTTCTAGATCATGCTCTATCTATGTTACACATCTACATTGATCGTTGTGCTCGTGATCAGTGATTTTCTCTTGCGTGTTCATGTTTTTCATGTTCATGACAGACAAGGTGATTGTAGCGTGTTGTGGATCTTCGAGGAATAATTTTTGAAGGTGTTTTGTGTTTGAGGATATTGTTTTGGGTCTCTACTATGTTATGGATGACCTTGGTAGATTCGCATTAATAATCTTTATTGTTTTGGGCCGACAATTTTTATTTATTTTATTATTTTGTTGAAGCCAATATGAAGCATTGTAATTCCTTGTTGTGGATATATATAAGCAATTTTTTCATCATTTGAAGTGTGAGAGAAAGTGTGTGTGTGTGTGTGTGAATAATGTTCTAAGTTTTTGAAGGTAGAGCAAAGTGTGAAGAAGAGTGAAGAAGTGTTCATGTGCTTAATCGGAACTGTAATCAGGCATTAGTAGATGCTATTTTCTCAGTTCAAGATCTTTCAAATGGATTTAATCTGAATATTACTATAAAACAGTGAGTCTTCCCTTGGGCAATAAGCCTTTTGTAATTGAGCAGTGATCTCTAGGCAGTGTATCTGAATGCATGGGCATTCCCCATTCTTCTTATACTTTTAACAAGGTATAAACTTATGCATTAACCTCCATCGTGGTTTTCCCCCTAACAGGGTTTCCACGCAAATATCTTGGTGGTATGTGTGTTTTTGATGTGTTGTTGATTTATGCTTTCAGGGTTATTAATCAGATCTGAGAATAGGGGTTAATAAATTTAATAAGTTTGAAATTTTATGACAACTAATTCACCCCCCCTCTCAGTTGTCTATCCTTGTGTTGCCAACAAAAAATTTTTCTAGAACTCATTTTCCCATGGGAAAATGGTTCTTTGCTTAGGGTTTCCAGCAAACTTCCGGGAGCTTTTGATGTCAATATGTAGCTTTTGTTTGATCTAGGTTGCAGTGTCAGAAAGTCATAAATCAGATATGTAGGTGAGTTTTCACGATTTGATGACAAATTTTCCAATCTTGGTCTTCAAGATATATTCAATCCTTCTTCAACCTAAAATCTGCAACACAAACACAAGAGGGAAAAATTATTTGTTTTTGGTGAATGGGGATTTGCCTTGGTCAAACCCCATTTGGGTAATTAAACCTTGAATTGAAATAATAAAATATGAAAGGAATGATGAATGAAAAATGCTATGTTGCAACTCACAAAACCCTTGAATAAACCTTTGGAAGTCTCTAATATTGATCTTGATCTTGCTTGAAATGGATCCAATGGAAGTGGATTTTAATACTTAACTTGATCTTTGAAACCTGCATCACAATGTTAGCTCCAAAAATCTGCATGATGCTTAAGACTTTGACATGATGCTTAGCTCTTGAATGCTTTTGATCATTAAATTTTCTATACTTTGTGCTCACTTGAATTTCTAGATTGCTTAGATAAAATTCTAGAATTTGAATCATAAAATAATCTTGTATTATAGGTATGTATCCTTAATTTCCTGAAAAATTAAACATTACAAGTCAACATCAAAATTTGAATTTAGAGATGTTAAAATACCACCAAAAACATAGCTTAAATTTAGGTTCAAAGGCCTAGGGAGGACCCATTCGCCCATGGGTGAATGGATCCCAATTCCCTATTCCTAGAACACACATTGCTCAAGGTAATTTTTTATGTGTTGGCATTAATTATTGTCAGGTTTCCCCTGCAGAATATGTGATTTGTTAGGCTTATAGATGCAAAATAGGGCTTATTAAGGAATAATTAAGTCCAATTTAATTAAGAGGGCCCAAACAAAGTGTGAAAATGTAAAGGAGTAAATTTTTCTACACTTTAATATGTAAATCCAAGGCTTCTTTGAATAACCCAAATATTGCACCAATCCAAGTGTATAAATATTTAGGCTTGACATGTTATCTATGAGCACATATTTATCTTATATTTAAATATGAAATCCTTTATGTGGAGGGAATGATTATGTGAATGTGAGGAAAATAATTTGGAGTGAATGTGAGGCGATGGTCTATGAAAAGATGGCTAACGAGGGCTTGGAATCATGAAGGGTCAATAGAATTAGGGACTTGAGATTCTTGTAGTATACTATTTAAGATGTCCCTATGAGTGGGGGATGTGTGTAGAATTTCAAGAATTTGTAAATTTGGGCTAGATTTTGCTCAAGGTGATCAAGGAGGTCATATATTTTTTGGTTTTTTGAACTTTATGGAGTAGGACCTTGGATAGTGGTTTTTTTATGTCAAGTTGTGACAGCATAATCAAGTGCTTTTTTTTAATGGTATGGATTCATTCATTATATTTCTCAATGTGTCCAACAAGAAAATCATAGGTGTAAGGACTTTTTTAATGATTGAAATTGTTTGTATGAGAATCTTGTCCTTGAGTGCACTATTGATTATGCCTAGGTAAGGGGTTTTGATATACACCCATGTCCTAATTAGGTGAATCATTTGATGATCTTTCAATTTCAATATCACCTCTATCTATAAAGTCTTGGATATAGTGTTTCAATTACATACATTTTCTTATGGCGTGAGCTTTGATATGATGATAATCATAATATTCATCCTCCTTATACCAAGAGGTATTTGGTTGATTATCATCAAAAAATTTGGTAAGTGGAAAGGCCACCATGTTAGCCTTGACAAGTTGATGAAAGATTGCCTTGATAGGTTCCCTTAATGGTGCAAATTGTCTACTTTTTGTTGTGGTTTAGGGGGTACAAATGCAATGACGATGGATAAGGTTTGTGGAAAATTTTGGATGTTCTTTGAATCAATAACCCCATCTCCAACTACATTCTTATTTTTTTTTAGAATGTGGTTTTGTCATTAAAAAAATTGGATTTGTCATTTTGGTTTTGATCCTTGGAATAAATTTTTATAAACCATTTAGCAATGAGGGAATTTTTTATTTGGATTCATCTTTCAATGAGTTCATTGAAAGAAGTGATACACTAAACTTGGATATTAAATTATAATTTGGAATAATATTTGTGACAAATATGTGTACTAGTTGTATTTTTGGTATTGGCCATGAAAACCTACTAGCTAAAGCTCTCCAACGTTGAAAAAAAGATGAAATTTTTTTTTTATCATTTTTGTTTGATGTTATATAAGTCCACCATGGTAAGCTCATGCTCCATGTTATAGTAAAAAAGTTTAACATTATTTTCTATTAAGTGTCCAAAGGATGTGAAAGACCCTTTAGGTTGGTGTGAGAACCATTCTAGTGCTTGGCCACCTAAGCTATGCAAGAACAAGTATAGTAACTATGTATCTTCATGTACCACTTCTTGGCTAGCCGCAAAGAATACATTTACATGATCCTTAGGATCTCCCTTCCCATTGTACTTGTCATACTTAGGAATTTCAAAAGAGGTAGGGAATGAGACTTGTGATACATATAGATTTAAGGGATATGGACATAACTCCTTGAAGGTATATGTGTTCTTATAAGTTCCTCCTTGGATTATTTTAAGGGTATCTTTCATGGCTTGTCATTCTTGATCAAAGGATGAACTTGATGATGGTGGAGAGGTGTATTGATGATGTTGCATGTTATAATACTTAGGAGAAATGAGATTATGGTATTGGGTGCTCTAAGGTAAAGGAGCAAAATTTGTAATGGTGATGATGGAAGTATATATATGGGAGACTCTTGTACTAGAAATGGGGATGGATATGGTGTTTATATGGGTATTTGTGGTTTTTTTCCAAGTTGGGTGTTCATAGTGGATGTGATTTAATTGGTGAATATGGGATTTTGAACCTCATTTTGAAGGGATGTGGATACTTTAGGTGGTATAGACCCTTGGTATAAGAGATTACCTCCAATTTTAATGGGTCATTTCCCTCTAACATGAGTGGTGTGGTCAAAATAAGGGTTGATATGGTCATGAGTGGGATGAATGACATCATGGGTTGTAGTTGTAATTTGTTCATGTGTAGGATCGAGATGAACTATGTGATCAAGTTTGGATAGGTTTGAACCAAGAGGTATTTTTCCCCTAATAATATAACTTGTCTAAGTATGGAATCTTTATTTACTTCAATAAATTTCTTTATGAGATCACATCTTTGTTTCAAATCTAGGATGGTATTAAGATCGATAGTGTATTCAAGTTGGATGGAATGTCAACATCAGATTTACCATCATCATGTGGTGTTTCAGAAGGTTCTCCCAAGAAAGGAACCCTTTCTATGAGTGGTTGACTATGAAAATGTTTTTCTTCCATGTTTTCATGTTTATTGATTTTTCTAGTGGTAGGATCCATTAGTCTTAGTTTCAAACTTAATGTGGGAATTAATGGATGTGGATTAAATTGGAGACCTTGTTGGGTTTGTGGTGACTAGTCAAAAGGGAGTCAAATCCTAATAATGAAGGATAATGTTAAATGATGTAATGGATGACTTTGAATGAACTTGGATGGATAATTTGAAAATATAATGGAATGATCCCAAAGATGGGAAAAGTGATTAAGTGGACTAATATGGATTGGATTTTTTAAACTCGGATTGAAAGTGTAAGTTACACAATTGGATCTTAGGATGGTTTGATGGATTTTATTTAAAAATCTATATATTTTTGTATATTTTATGAAACAGAGAAAAAGGTGAACCCTAGGTTTTATGTATAAAACCTAGGGTTAATTTGTGTGTGGATGTGTGGCCTTTTTTAGGGTTCAATTAAGATGGAGATCAACAAGGTGATTATATTGACTCTCAACCATAAAGGTGAGCTAATTAGACCTAGATTTGTATCTTTCTAAGCCTTGGAATGGATTGGGATTGATTTTCCTTGATTAACCTAATTAGATGATGTGACCTTATATAAAAAGTGTGAAATTCTAACAAATGATACAGTGTAATAAATATTTGCAAGTAGATCTGAGAAAGGCAAAATATTATGCCTTTGTCCTATAAATTTGAATTTAGTCACTATAGGAGGACATAGCCACCCAAGGGTGTCTTTGTCCTTGTAGGGATATTTTGGATCTATTTTCTCAATCCTTTGATCTTGGATCTGAGTTCTCAATTCTCACCTATAAACATGTCATATCACTAGGGTAATTTCGTAGGTGAGTTTTCATGAGTTGAAATGGTGTAGAATTTTGAACGCAACAATGGATAAGTGATCTTCAAACTTCCTTTAATCCTCTCCAAACCTAAAACCTTCACATTCAAAGAGAGAGCAAGGGTTGTGCCATTTAGGGGCTTGCCTTAGTCAAACCCCATGTTAGTGTTTCCACTTCCACAATGGCAGTGTCAATGATATAAATGATAAATGATAGGAAGGAATGATGAATCAACAAAGTGTTGCAAATCACCACCCTTCAATGGCTTCCTTGAAGGATTGAAGTGATGTACATCGCCTCAAGGTATTGGATCTTGCTTGCTTGATTACTTGAATTGATTGAGTTGCTTGGATACCTACAACAAGGGTTAGCCTTCACAAATAATGATAAAATTAACATGTATAAAATCACATAGGATTTGGCATGATGTTTGGATCTTGAATTACTACAATAAATCACTGAAATGTTGCTCTTAACTTGCTTGATAGTGCTCTTGACAATAATTATTTCTCTCAATTTATTGTTAGATTTTAAATGATGCAATAACTAGGTATTTAAAGGCATTTATTCAATTTCCCGCAAGTTAGATCCCAATAGTTGACATTTGCAACTTGAATTTCAAATGTTAAAATTTCAACATTGGCATATTCAAATTTTGAGCCCGATAAAATATGGGGATAGAGCTACCCAAGGGCGTCCCAGTCTCGGCCCTATTTTTTGGGGATTTAGGTGTTGGGGGAAAAACACTAAATAAATATATTTATTCTATGCTTGAAATTTATTGGGAAATGGTAAAAATAGGCCTCAAAATACATAATTTAGGAAATTAGGGGGTCAATTAGGCTCACTAATTTAGGGTGAGAAAAGCATAGTGTGGAATTGTCAAGGGTGACAATTTTCAATGCTACATTTAGCCCCACTTTAGTGAGAGTATGAACTTATGCCTAGACTCACACTAAAGTAGAAAATATATGTCAAGAGAGGTCGGATTGTCCAAATATTGAAGAGATAGGATGACTAAGGATATAGGGGGAGTGCACAAGCCCCCAAGATCTAAGATCCCATGGAAAACCAACATGAGCACAAAGTAACACACACATGTACGAAATGCAACAAGACAACATACACAAACATACATGATGTCAAAAGAGAATGCAAAGGAGGGTATGGATAATCATGAGCTAGCAAGATATGTTATGCTAGGATCAACACCAAAGGAGTTCATGACTCACACAATAGTAAAGTTCAATATTTTCTAGGTGAATCACAAATCGAAGGCAACATAGGCTAGTGAAGTTCGATATTCACTAGGTGAGTCCTCAAGAAAAATGAGAAACACATAAGGTCTAGTGAAGTCTGATATTCATTAGATGTGTACCCATGACAAAGTAGCACACAAGGTCTAGTGAAGTCCAATATTCACTAGGTGTGTACCCATTAACAACCATACCAAGAGTTATACTCCCTGATAACCCTGATAAGGTACCATAAAATGATCAATACGTTATGCCAACACAACACCAATTTCAATGTGCATGAACAAAGTGAAGCAAAAATTCCAATGTCACACCACTACTTTCAACATGTGTGAACAAAGTGAAGCAAAACTGCCAATGTAAAAGTGACACTAAGTCCAACACGTGTGAACGAAGTGAAGCACATAATGGAATGTATGCCCCCACCTTAAAGAAATTGCTAAACACCATGTTGTGAGAAATTACTTTAAGGTAGCTAATGATAATTGTTAAAGGGAATGAGAGCTTATTTGGAAATCCCTATGCCAATGATACGTTTCCAAATAAATTTTCTTCATGATAAGGGGTTACCCCAATATAATAACATAGACAAGATAAAATATGAACACATAAGAGATCCATAGATCTAGGGTAAGTATACGTCTTTTCTATAGTGATATAATAGAGCTCAAAACTGACATCATTCCCAAAATACTCATGGAACAATGAACACAATGAAAGAATGACACATAAAGAGAAGATAAACAAAATTTTAGGTCAACATGGATGTAACATGTCAACCGTTCACTGAAGTAATTTTTCCTAAGTTTTCACTTTGCAAGAAAATAAACTATGTAATTTAACCATTACCATAAAAAAATTATTTATTTTATAGAGAAAAAATGAACATAGATGTCATAACAATAACCAATAATGATTCCATTCCAATATAATAACTCCACAAATTACAAAATTCCAAAGAATGTGTACAAAGTGCATACATAGCTCGACCGAGCTTCAAACAATAGATATAGGTAGTCCAGGAACCTCCTTTCAAATCTTGGTCTTCTTGTCGCTTGCTAAAGAAGGAGAAGCATCACTCAAGCACATTTTTTCCAACCACAGACTCATATGCAATCCCCCGTACATCTACCATTTGATAGATGGCCCTACCGTTTGGCGAAGATGTAGAAGTTGAGAAATCCAACTTCACAGTCCCCAAGAATCACCTGCATGCAAATACCTATCACATACAAAAGACATTCATAACCAAAGAAGATGTTCTGTAAACCTCAAAGTAAAAATGCATTTTTGAGAATCAATTATTACAAAAAGATCAATCCTTATGAAGGAGTTCAAGAAACCCTAAAGGAAACCTAAAAGGGAAACCCTAGTGTGCACACTTAATAATTAATCAATTATTAATGTGCCTAATTTTAGCTTAAGTAACTAAAGGAATAAGTGACTTAATTAATTAACCAATATGATATAATTAATTAAGTGTAATAACTTATTATTCTAACACCCCCCATAAGATGAACTTAGGAAGTAGCTAAAACACTAGAAAAAAGATGCATGAAAGCAAAATTGGGTCCCGACAACTAGGCCTGATCAGGTACCCATTTACAAATGCAAGAAAGAGGTAAAGAAAAACCCAATGGGACAAAACCCCCCTACAACGAGATGACATGTTGCAAAGAAGCACTGGAAGAACACTTTGGAGTAACAATAGAACCAAAATCTAGCAAGCAAGGAAAGATCCTTATGTTTACTACTGAAACCAGATGAGAGTCACTGATTGACGCAAGGAATCATGAAAAAGCAACTGCAGACCCGATGCCACGGAACACACGAAAACTCCAAACGGGAACAACCCTGGAATCTATGAAGCAGCAGTCGATTATTGAATGATGTATTACTAAAAATGAAGTGCAAAGATGCAAGTTTCACCCTTCCAACTGCCAAAACATCCAATTAACCTCCAAACAACTCATCGAACCAAATATGGACTAAGCGATCAACCTATGATAGATACAAAAAAAGTGTATGGATAGCAATGTAGAGCTCCTCAATACCTTTACAATGCCACAAAGATAGCAAAAATCAGAGATCGTGGCAAAACGTTATGAGCTCGAAAGTGAAAAATGAACATTTGACTTCAAACAGAAATAAATGTAGCTAAATAGAAAAATACTAAAAAATAAACTGCACCATAGGATAGTGCTCAGAACCAGATTTTCGGCAATATCTGGTTTGCCCGATTTTGATACCGTATGCCCAAGTTATGCCAAAAAGAAAAAAAAATAATCCTTTAGGGAAAATTGGGGTTAGGAAGGGGCAAAGAGGTTCGTACGGCCGCTGACGTCAGCACTTCTCGAGCTTAAATTTGATGGCCATCTAGTCGTTGCTGCAAAAAAATGGCCCCCCTACAAAAAATATTTGGCCCCTGGTCACCCATGTGGTTGGCAGCGCAGTGCAGGGGGCTAGGGTGGAGCCCCTGGACGTCCATACAACCATTAGTGGATGCTAAAGCGGTCGGGGGTTGGACGCATAGCACCTGGTCCCCCATGTGATCGTGGCTTGTAGAGGAGGGCCTGCGGGGGCTAACTGGGACCGACGGCGGGATGGCGGAGTAGGCCGACGGCGGTGGTGGGCCAGCAACCGCCCGATGGTGGCTCTCTTCTAAACTGGGAGCATCACACAAAAACCAAAAAACATCAATTTTTTTAATATTGTTTTTGTGCCTCGTAACGTGTGTTGGGGAGGTTGTATGGCCTCCCTGGCAAAATGCCTCAAAAACCAACTGCTCCAAAATTGATGATTTGACAGGTGTTCCTAAGGTTTTGGGCCATTGCGAAGGTGATGGTGACCTCCATTTGAGCCCAAAGTGTCCCAAAAAATTGACTACCCCAAGATCTTGCAAAAAAGATGCGTGTGGAAACCCTTACACTTGAAACTCACTAAAAGGCCATATCTTCATAAGACGAACAGGCAACTACAGGTCTGGAGCTCTAATACCATGTAGAAGTTGAGAAATCCAACTTCACAATCCCCAAGAATCACCTGCATGCAAATACCTATCACATACAAAAGACATTCAAAACCAAAGAATATTTTATGTAAACCTCAAAGTAAAAATGCATTATTGAGAATCAATTATTACAAAGAGATCAATCCTTATGAAGGAGACCAAGAAACCCTAAAGGAAACCTAAAAGGGAAACCCTAGTGTGCACACTTAATAATTAATCAATTATTAATGTGCCTAAGTTTAGCTTAAGTAACTAAAGGAATAAGTGACTTAATTAATTAACCAATATGATATAATTAATTAAGTGTAATAACTTATTACTCTAACAGAAGAGAAGTAGAGTAACCTTGTAACGACAACCAACTAAGCTTAGTGTTGTATCCTAAATGACTAGAACTTGTAAGCCCACAATCTAGGACTAGCATGCAAATAAATGGATCACAATGAATTGACAATGGAGCCAAAGGAAATCACACTACTTTGGCCAAAGTGTTCTCAACCAATATTTCGAGGGAAAGTCATCCTACTCACATACACTACTCAAGCTCGATTTGACTTAAGGCCACTATATTCTATGCATAGGTTTTCCTTCAACGGGTAGTATTTAACCCTAGAGACAACCTATTCCCTTTTCCTGTAACTTGATGATATATTTACTCATAAAGCATAAATACAATTTACCCTCCCTTCAAAGGATAATAAAACCCTAGGTGTAACTTAGAAACTACCAATTATAACGAATTACTATCTATGGATAACTCTTAAGCTATATGTGTTTAATCATATCTAGGATATATATACCTATGACAAACAATCTCTCCTATTACAGAGGAAATACAAACATTTCATAGAAAAACATAAAATAGCTTATTTTTCCTTTTCAAAGCAAATTATTTGTTTTCCTAAAGCAAGTATTCCATGTAGTCCAACAAAGCATACAAAACTCAATATTTCATGTAAACAAAGATAAATAAGAGAAGGCTAGATCCTCATGCTTGTATACGCTTATTCCAATTGACTAATATGTTGCACAGTCTTCCAACAACAACTCACTAGCTTTACTTAATTATCCCAATATAATACTTCACTATAAATTCTCTCTCAAGATGGAAATATACACTCTTAAAGTAAATCTCACACTATAACTCTTAGCTCACAAAATAAACAGCTCTCAGAATAATTATAGCAGAATAAGTTTGCAAAAGAATGTGTTCCAAATAAGAGAGCTTGCCTCTCTATTTATACAACAAAATGAGACTTTTCAGCCTACATAAGAGGCATTCCATTTAACACATTTTACCATGCAAGCGAATCACTCTACTTAGCTAAAAGGTAGCAAAAATCAAAGAGTATATTAAGCATATAATGCCATGGATCGACCTCTATGGTTGATATCAACAAAAGACTAATTCAATTTGCACATGATCAAATGACAACAATCGAATTGTTTCCAAAATGGACTTCTATAGAAAATAGAACTTCATAATTTGGCATCAAGTATGTAGCCTCTCCTATTATTTTTGTATAGTTATTCTCATTGAAACAGTATATTGTTATCAAGAAACACCTTAATACGTTACTTAGTCAAAGCTTGTTGAGAAATAGAGAAAGTATGGGTTGCTTCAGCGCATAAATGGTGCTTTGACCCGTTATTGCCTTGCTATTTTACTTTTCCTATTCTCAAGTATTCATTAATACTTAATGAGTTTGGCTTGTATTCTATTGCCTTATATCCCAGATATAAGTCATTCACAACTTAAGTAATTCACTATTCAAATAATAAAGACTCATTTCCACAGTATCAACTATGGTGTATTTTCCATATCAACCTATTATTGCATAATATTTAGCATGTAGTTCGACCTTTATTCAATGCCAATATATGTTATATTCAGCCTTTAAATGCTTTGCATATATTATATACAAATCGGCCTATGTTCATGTATATAAATTGGCCTCTAAGCATTACACATGTTAATCAATCTCCAAGCATATATTTATATATGTACATATCCATAAATATCATTAACACCTTATCACATATATATATGTATGTATATGTATATATACTTTTATATATATATATATATATATATCTCATGTCAATAAAGTGTATACATTCGATATACAAATGATTACGAATAAGTTGACATTCACACAGTAATAATAATTATATCAATTGTGTACACACACACACACAAATATATATTCCTCTATGTACATGTATACGTATGTGTACATATATGAATACATTTGTATGGGCATGTTTGTTTTCCATACATATGTGTGTATTGATACATGTATACATATGGATATATGTATATATCTTATAAACACACACACACACACACACACACACACACATTTGATTGCACAATCAAGCACATTCATAATTACTATTGTGTTGATAGGGAATGAATGTGTGATGTATTTATACATATACACATTCATGACGTATTGTCCATTCGATAGCTCCACACTCACAAGCAACTTGTTCATAAGTGTGCATAGGTACGTCTACCTATGTACTCTCATGCATGTGTCCCTTCATGTGTATGGTCTATCATCGATATGCATATGTATACATATACGTGCATTCCACGTGTGTTCTCCTCATCAATACAAGCATAGTAATATAGGGAAGAACTCATAAGCTCAAACATATAAACATCATCCAAGCATGCACTTAACTGTAACCAAGACCGTTACTAATGCAAACACATCATACTAAGGATGACTTACCAAATCCCAACATATTAACTCAACTCAAACATTCTATTGTGATTGTGTGTATAAGCTCAGTTAGGTTACATTACTAGTTACCCAACCAAGATCTTCTCCTGAGTGATACTTCCCCTCACACCTAGAGGATTGAACATATACCTGCATCCAAATAACACATTCCCATGGTAGTCAATCGGTCAATTAAATATGCATTACACAATATTTCACTATAGTTAGAATATCCAATTCAATAACCATCCATTTCACATATATGTATCCCATTATATAACATTAAATGAAATAAAATTCATTCATAACTCATTGATAACAAAGTACAAGCACAATTTATTCTCATTTAAAATTCAAATCACATTCACATTTCCCCTACATGGTAATATTAAATAGTATATACACAATTGGGGTGTAACATACTCCCCCCTTGTGAATCATCATCCACGATGATTTTTATGTAGCAACATAAACTAATCAAACAAACAACATATTATTTTCAAGTAATTTCAAATACATTAAAAACATGAGGAAACTTATGTTGTATCTCAACATAGTCTTCCCAAGTAGTAGAGTCGTCCGCATACTAGTCCCACTAGACTTTACACTGTAGAATTTCCCTATTACGCAAGCAAAGCTTATGGATTCTGAGCACCTTGACGGGACTGAGAGTTACCACTTTGGGGTCTTATACCTGTAAAGAATTCCAAAATCACTTGATTATCCACTGGCACATACTTCTATAGGTATGACACATGAAAGACATTATGCATCTTGGCAAGAGCTGGTGACAACACAATTCGATAAGCTACCAGATTCACTTCCTCAAGAATATCAAAAGGTCCTACATATTGTGGAGCTAATTTGGAAGATTTCCCAAATTTCATTGAACTCTTATGAGGTTTCACTATCAATAACACCTTGTCACCTACGATAAAACTTTGAGGTATTCTCTTAGCATCAACATAGCTTTTTTGTCTATCATTAGCTTCATCTAATCTTTGCTTAATAATTCTCACTTGCTCTTCCATTTCAGCCAACATTTCTGGCCCAAGGCTCACTCTATCTTCAGGTATATCCCAACTTATAGGGGTTTGACACTTTCGACCATATAATACTTTGAAAGGAGCCATCTTTATTGTGGAATGGTTTTGTAAGAAAATTCCACCAAAGGTAAGTAGTCTTCCCACTTATATTTTTTATCCATGCAATATATTCTAAGTAGGTCTTCCAATACTTGATTTACCCTTTTCATTTGTCCATCCATTTCTAGATGATATGTTGAGCTAATATTCAGTTGAGTCCCTAGTGTAGAAAAAAAAAAAAATTCAAAACCTAGAAGTGACTCATGCATCCCTATCTGAAATTATCTTCTCAGGAATTCCATGTAGCCTAAACACTTCTTGTACAAATTTCCTTGCTATGGCAAGTGCTCCATCAGTTATATTTTTGGGTATAAAATGTGCTACCTTAGTAAGCTTATCTACAACTATAAGAATGGTCTTGTGCTTATTTCTTGACATAGGCAATCCTTGCACAAATTCCATACTTATGACTTTTCACTTTCTCTCTGGTATATCATGTGGATATAACAAACAAGCAAGATGATGATGCTTCACCTTGACCCTTTGACATTCAAGACACCTCACCACAAATCTAGTAGCATCTCCTTTCATCCCTTTCCAAAAGTATAGTGGCTTTACATCTACTAACATTTTTCATCACTCTAAGGTGTCCAGAGTACGGTGCTTCATGTACTTTCCATACCAGATTTCTTAACTCCTCTACATTAGGTAGATACATTCTCCCCTTATATCTGAGTAATCCATTAGGATCAAAATTAAAACCTTCATACCTAGCATCTTGCGGATTGCTTGTGGGTGCTTGTTTAATTTTCATATAGTACTCATCCTCTTTGCATTTTTACAACACTTGACCTTTAAATTTGGTTTGAATTATCACTATTGAGGCAATATGACATCTTTGACTTAAGGCATTGGCAACCTGATTTTCTTTCCCTTTAATATAACTGATATTGAAGTCATAATCAGTTATTAACTCCAACCATCTCCTTTGTCTTGCATTCAAATTAGGTTGATTAAATAGGTACTTTAATCCATGATGATCAGTTTTCATTTCAAAAGGTTTCCCCAACAAATAATGTCTCCACTTTTGCAATGTGTGAACCATGGTAGCTAACTCTAAATCATGCAATGCATAAATTTTCTCATAAGGTTTCAGCTTCCTAGATTCGTAAGCAATTACTTTCCCTTCTTGCATTAGAACACCTCCTAAGCCCTCTCCTGATGCATTCATGATAACAGTGAAGTCACCTTCTGGATCCGGCACTTTCAAAATACGTGCAGTAGTCAACTTTTCTTCAAGATGCTTGGCACTTCTCTGTCCATTAAAAAAAAAACTCTTTCTTCTATAAAGAAGTAATCGGAAAGGCTATCTTGGAGAAGTTTGCAAAAAAAAATTTATAGTATCCCACCAAATCCATAAAACTCCTAACCTTAGATACATTCTTACGTAATGTCCATTCTAAGATTGCCTTAATTTTAGCTGGATCTATTGACGTACCTTTCGCTGAAATCACATGGCCAAGATAATGTACTCTCTTCTGAAAGAGGGTACACCTAGAGAGTTTTCCATTCAACTTATGTTCTCAAAGTCTTTGTAGAACTATCTCTAAATGACTATAATGTTCCTCCTCGTTCTTTGAATATAGCAAAATATCATCTAGGAATACCAAGACAAATTTATCTAGACAATTGCTAAATACATTATTCATAAGGTTCATAAATTTTGCAAGTGCATTTGTTAAACCAAAGGGTAGAACTGTGAACTCATAATGTCCATATCTAGTTTTGAAAGCAGTCTTAAAGATATCTTCATCTCTAACTCTCAACTAATGATATCCAAATATTAAATCAATCTTATAAAATATAGCAGCTCCCCTCATTTGATCAAATAGATCATCAATGTGTGGCAATGGATACTTATTCTTTACCGTATTTTTGTTAAGCATGCGATAATTTATGCATAAATGCAAAGTACCATCCTTCTTTTTCACAAAAATTACTGGTGCTCCCCAAGGTGATACACTTGGTCTTATCAACCCTTTAGACAACAATTCATCCAATTGTGCCTTAAGCTCCATTAGTTCAATTATCATCATCTTATACGATACCTTGTAAATAGGTTTGAATCCTGGAACTATATCTATTGAGAAATCAAATATTCTTTTCGGCGGTAACCCAGGTAACTCATCTGGAAATACATCTGAAAACTTTCTCAAAATAGGATACCTCTCCATATCCAACATTCCAATTTCGTCCATTTCTCCATCTTCCATCTCTTGGAAGTATTTGATCCAAAGTTATCAAGATTCTCTTGTGAATTTTATCTCGTATACTCTTCTAGATTTTCCACCTTGACAGCGAAGAGTTTGCACCCTTTCTTCTTAGCCCTTAACAATTGCATTGTAGAGATCGGACTAATCTTGACCTCCCTAGGTATTCCTTGAAACTTCACTTGATTACCAAGATCATCTAAGCATTCCACTATTTTGGCATGGAATTCTACCTTGGCCCTATGTCTCCATAACCAATTCATACCTACAATAACGTCATAAGATCCTAAAGGTGTGACATAAAGGTTCACTTCTGTAGAAAAAAAAGGTAGCTCTATCCTAGCTTTGAACAAGCATTGTTCCACCTTTGCTCTTGTCTAGTTTGCATACTATACATCCCAAGACTTTGCCATGAAACTAGCTTTTCTAGATATTTTCTTAGCTACTCTAGGTGAAATAAAGTTTTCAGTTTCTCTTGTATCTATAAGTATAGAAATGGCTAAGCCAAACAAAATACTTGGAGTTTCAATTGGAGTCACTTGATACTCTGCTTGGGAATCATCCACATCTGCATGAATCTTTTGTTTGAACATCGCTTGTTGGGTAGGTAGTGGATTACCATAAGATCACGACCCTGAAGGCTTATTAGGACATTGACTAGTGTAGTGGTCTCCTCCAAAAGTGAAACTTCTATTAGTCGATCCTTTCCTTCTCGTAGGTTCTCCAGATTTACTAGTATTTCCACCAGTATTGTTGGTATTTCCACCATTGGAACCATTCTTCCTACATTCCCTTCTTGAATCTTTCCCACTATTATGGGATCCTTATTCCCCTTTCTTTAGCCCATTTTGCACAACTTCAACCTTCTTTAGAGTTGGTTTATCTTGAACTCCTGCAATCTTCTTACGATTTATTTTTTCCTCATGGATGGAGATAGATTTGAGCTTCTTCTCTTGTTTAACCGCTTTCTCATACACAAGATCCATAATGGATGGACCGTGAACATCTACCTCTCCCCCGATCTGATTATTAAGTCCCATGATGAACTTTCTTATACAAAAATGTTCATCCTTCTAGTACATAGGAACATAACATAGTAGACAAGTAAACTTCTCCCAATATTCATTAATCGTCATCTCACCTTGTCTTAGACTTTGAAAATATGAGTTTTTTATCAAAATAGAGTTGGGTTAACCATATCTTACACAAAATTTCAACAAATTCACTCCACATCAATTTCCATGAGTTAAGATTTAGTTCCATATTTTTATTCATCCACCATTTAGAGGCTTCTCCTGCTAACTGGTATGCTCCCCATGCTGCTTTGGTGACCTTAGTATAATTTTGAATTTTGAATAATTTCTCCATTTAGACCAACCAAGCCTCAACTTCATCTTTGTTGGCACTTCCCTCAAACCTAGGTGGAGTGATTTTCTTCATATTTTCAGAGAGTTTAGAAGCCATACGCTTCCTAGTAGTCTTCTCAGGTAGGGAAGGTGATTTCTCCCTTTCATGATCATGGGTTTGATCATATTTGTGAGAAGAGTTTTCTCCCTCATTCTTGTTGTTTGGAATTTCATTCTCAACTCTATTCTTTACCCCTATTCCTTGCTCTAAGTTTCCCAATTAAGTCTCAACACCTACTGGTCCTTGCCCAACTTCTTGGCTTCCACCTAGATTGGTTTGTGCCCTCACCATCTTTCCAAGAATGGGTTATACCTGAAGGTTCATCCATATAAGATTTAATTATGCTATCATTATCTCATGGAAAACATTTAAATGAGCATTTAATCACACATAGTAATTCCACATAAGACTTAAGCATGGGCTTTTTGATAAACACGCAATTTTATTAATTCTCAAGGATCTAAATATCCTCTTGATTACATGGAATGACTATTTAAATAGTCAAGTGGAGAGTATCCATTAGATTCACTCTCAAACACGTAACTCATTGGGGTGTACACTACAAATTGCGCTTGTTGTTCATCTCTATTTTTTTTTCATCTCTTAATTGTTCATATCTATCCCAAAATGGATAATATCCTTCGGATTTGTCATCTAATACATAGTTGTGAGGTACATAACCCTCTAATTCTTTACTCGAGGAAATTACAATTACTTTTTCCATTGGAAGAACTCTAGGGTCCCTAAATATAAATGTTGGACTAACACTCCCTTCCAAGGGCATATCCCTAGAAAGTGATAAATACTCATACTTCTCTGGTGAGATGGAAGGTAAATAGTTGTATTGAGCCTCCATTGTCATCTTTCTCTTTACATTGCTAATTCAAGAAAGTGTGTGATTGATGGTTTCAGTGTCACTTAACTAGATGGCATTTTCATAGTTGGTACCCTCAATTGTTCAAACGATGGCCTCTCTTTCCTTCTTTGCCTTTAGGTAGCGCTCATTTTTTATTACTAGCTTTCTAGTTGTTAACCTGAGATGCAACATCCTGGCACAAGAATTACCAAACATTAGATAAAATTGGATGGAAATTATGATGAGCTCATAGGTTCTAGAGCTAAACTTGGTAGCTCTAATACCACATGTAACATGTCAACCATTCACTGAAGTAATTTTTCCTAATTTTTCACTTTTCAAGTAAATAAACTATGTAATTTAACCATTGCCATAAAAAAAATCTTTATTTTATAGAGAACAAACAAACATAGATGTCATAACAATAATCAACAATGATTCCATTCCAATATAATAACTCCACAAATTAAAAAATTCCAAAGAATGTGTATAAAGTATATACATAGCTCAATCAAGCTTCAAACAATAGATATAGATAGTCCAAGAACCTTCTTTTAAATCTTGGTCTTCTTGTCACCTGCTGAGGAGGAGAAGCATCACTCAAGAACTTTTTCACCAACCGCAAACTCATATGCAGTCCCCTGCACATCTATCATTCGATAGATGGACCTACCCTTCGACGAAGAGATTGGTAGAGCAACCATGTAACGACAACCAACTAAGCTTAGTGTTGTGTCCTACATTATTAGAACTTGTAAACCCACAATCTAGGACTAGCATGCAAATAAATGGATCACGATGAATTGACAATGGAGCCAAAGGCAATCACATTGCTTTGGCCAAAGTGTTCTTTCCCATTACTTTGAGTGAAATTCATCCTACTCACATACTACTCAAGCTCGATTTGACTTAAGGCCACTATATTCTATGCATAGGTTTTCCTTCGACAGATAATATTTAACCCTAGAGACAACCTATTCCCTTTCCCCATAACTGAATGATATATCTACTCATAAAGCATAAATACAAGTTATCCTCCCTTCAAAGGATAATCAAACCCTAGGTGTAACTTAGAAACTACCAATTATAACAAATAACTAGCTATGGATAACTCTTAAACTATCCTTGCTTAATCATATCTAGGATACACATACCTATGACAAACAATCTCTCCTATTGCAGAGTAAATACAAGCACTTCACAGAAAATCATAAAATAGCTTTATTTTCCTTTTCAAAGCAAATGCTATGTTTTCATAAAGCAAGTATTCTTATGTAGTCCAACAAAGCATATTGTGATCTCCTAAAATGCTAAGTTCCTAATGTGAGATGCTAAACAACTAATGATGCACTGAAAAGAACTAACATAAAAGAGGACACCTCAATGATTAGCTTAAGGAAATATAAACATGAAAGAAAGATGAAAAATGATTAAAATTGGTTATACCTTCATGTTGCTCCTTCCTCGGTTGGCCCTTTGATCCTTGAAGACTTGTGTGCTCTTTGGATGACAAGCTAAATTGAATGTGAAAAATGAGATGCAAGATGGATGAAATGCTAGATGATATGGTGGATGAGAGCTCAAATGGTAATTTTACAAGAGTTTGGATAGCAAAATATTTCTTCTTTAAAATGAAAGAAATGAGGGGGTATTTATAAGATAAATTGAATTATCTAGATAATTCAAAGGTTGAGATTGATCCAACAAGATCAAGATGAAGGGCTATGGTGAGTTGAGGACTCACAAGCCCTCACATCTTGACATGTGGAATGTGAGATGTCTTAGAGTGGGGTGATGTGGAAATGAGGAAGAGAAGTACATGAGGTGGATGAAGTAAAAGTACCTTGTAGGTACTTTGGGGGATGAAAATATTCCTTGGAGAAATACAAGTGAATTAAAAATTCACAATGATTGGAAGAATCTAGTGGATAAGAGAGGGTTTTCAAAAAGGTGGGGATTTTCCACATGTGAGAGATGTGACAAGTCCAAGGTTCTAGAAGCCTTGGGCACATGTAAAATGACAAGTCACATTTGCATGGGGATAGGGTAAACCTTGGAAGAATAAAATGTGAATTAAAAATTCACACGGGGAAGAGAGGAACCTAGGATGAATAAATGTGAATTAAAAACTCACATGGGAAAAGGAGTCAAGGCCAAAAAAGGAAAATGGGAAGGTTGACCAAAAAAGGTATGCCAAATGTGGCTAATGACTATGATTAAGGTTGTACAAACCCTTGGTTAGAATAATTAATGAGAGATTAGAGGCAAGTGAGAGATTATGGAGGATGTGACACTAATCTTGATTAAGTGGTGCACATCCTAATCGCAGATTAATTAATTTAATCCGGATTAAAAGAGGGTTATGGAGAATGTGACAAGGAGAGAGAAAAAGAGGAATTAAAAATTAGTTTTAATCCAAATATGTCAAATGACTAAATTAAATAAATTGTCTCATTTATTTAATTTAGAGAAGAAAAGGTGTAAGGTAAAGTATTTAATTTATTTAATTACATACTTTAGGAACCTTAGGCAGAAAATGAAATAATGATTAAATAAATTATTTAATCACTATTAATGAAATAGATGAATAGAGTAGACGATTTTGATCATGTTTAGATGTCTACACATATATCCATATGTATACATGTATCGGTACACATGTATGTATGAAAAATAGACATGCCCATACAAATATATCAATATATGTACACATACGTATACATTTACATAGAGGAAAATATATATATATATATATATATGTACACAATCGATATAATTATTATTACTATGTGATTGTTAAATTGTTCATAATAATTTTATATCAAATGTATACATTTTATTGACATGATATATATATATATATATATTAAAGTATATATACATATACATATATCTATATCTATATATGTGATAAAGCATTAATGGTATTTATGGACATATATATATATATATATATATATATATATATATATATATATATATGTATGTATATATGTATATGTACATATATAAATATATGCTTGGAGATCGATTAACATATGTAATTCTTAGAGGCCGATTTATATACATGAACATAGGTCGATTGTATATAATATATGCAAAGCATTTAAAGGCCAAATGTAGCATATATTGGCATTGAATAAAGGTCGAACTACATGCTAAATATTACACAACAATAGGTCGATATAGAAAATACACCATAGTTGATACTATGGAAATTAGTCTTATTATTTAAACAACAAATTACTTAAGTTTTGAACAACTTATATTTGGGATATAAAGTGATAGAATATAAGCCAACCTCATTAAGTATTAATGAATACTTGAGAATAGGAAAAGTAAAACAACAAGGAAAGAACGGGTCAAAGCACCATTTATGTGTTGAAGCAACTCATATTTCCTTTGTTTCTCAACAAGCTTTGACTAAGTCAACATAGTAAGTTGTTGCTTGATACTAGTAGACTGTTTCAATGAGAATAACTATACCAAAGTAATAGGAGTGGCTACATACTTGGTGCCAAATTATGAAGTTATATTTTTTGTAGAATTCCAATTTATCCATTTTTCCTGCCATAGTCATTCCCTTGTAGGATTGGGGCATTTTCATCCATTCCCCCGCTAATTGGACAGCTCAGGGCCTCCTCCCCACGCTGGGGCATCATTTTTTGGTTACTTCCTCTATAAAGTCATCTACATTTTATTTTATTTGAAGCACAGTTATTCTAACGGTACTTCAAAGAGGGGAAAAATGTAGACATCTAAATTTGATCACTTCCATATGATCAAAACTGTCTACTCTATCCATCTATGTCATTAATAGTGATTAAATAATTTATTTAATCATTATTTCATTTTTTGCCTAAGGTTCCTAAACTATGTAATTGAATAAATTAAATACTTTACCTTACACCTTTTCTTCTCTAAATTAAATAAATAAGACAATTTGTTTAATTTAGTCATTTGACCCATTTGGATTAAAACCAATTTTTAATCCCTCTTTTTCTCTCTCCATGTCACATTCTCCATAATCCCCTTTTAATTTGGATTAAATTAATTAATCTATGATTAGGATGTGCACCACTTAATCAAGGTTAGTGTCAGATCCTCAATAATCTCCCACTTGTCTCTAATCTCTCATTAATTATCATAATCATGTGTTTGCACAACCTTAATCAAGGTCATTAGCCTAATCAGTACCTTGGTCAACTCTCCCCATCCTCCAAGGAATTTTTAATTCATTTTTATTCACCTAAGTCTCTTCTCTTCCCCATGCAAGTTCTAGAAGGCTTGACTTGTCACTTTACATGTGCCAAGGACTTCTGAAACCTTGGACTTGTCACATAATTCACATGTGGAAAATCCCCACCTTTTTGGAAACCCTCTCTTATCCACTAGATTCTTCCAATCATTGTGAATTTTTAATTCACTTTTATTCTTCCAAGGAATCTTCTCATCCCCCAAGGTACCTACAAGGTACTTGTCCTTCATCCACCTCATGTACTTCTCTTCCACCTCATTTCCACATCATCCCACCCCAAGAAATCTCACATTCCACATGTCAACATGTGAGGGCTTGTGAGTCCTCAACTCACCATAGCCCTTCATCTTGATCTTGTTGGATCAATCTCAACCATTGAATTCTCTAGAGAATTCAAAATTTTCTATAAATACCCCCTCATTTCTCTCATTTTAGAGAGAAATATTTTGCTATCCAAACTCTTACAAAATTACCATTTGAGCTCTCATCCACCATAGTATCTAACATTTCATCCATCTTGCATTTCATTTTGCACATTCAATTTAGCTTGTCATCCAAAGAGCACACAAGTCTTCAAGGATCAAAGGGCCAACCAAGGAAGGAGCAGCATGAAGGTATAACTCATTTTAATCATTTTTCATCTTGCTTTCATGTTTATCTTTCTTTAGACTAATAATTGAGGTGTTCTCTTTTATGTTAGTTCTTTTCATTGCATCATTAGTTGTTTAGCATCTCACATTAGGAACTTAGAATTTTAGATCACAATATGTATATATCTTATATATACACATTCGATTGTACAATCAAGAACATACACAATTACTATTGTGCTGATAGGTAACATACATGTAATGTATTTATACGTATATGCATTCATGACGTATTGTCCATTCGATAGCTCCACACTCACAAGCAACTTGTTCATAAGTGTGCATAGGTACGTCTACCTATGTACTCTCATGCACGTGTCCCTTCATGTGTATGGTCTATCATCGATATGAATATGTATACATATACGTGCATTCCACGTGTGTTCTCCTCATCAATACAAGCATAGTAATATAGGGAAGAACTCATAAGCTCAAACATATAAACATCATCCAAGCATGCACTCAACTGTAACCAAGACCCTTAATAATTCAAACACATCATACTAAGGATGACTTACCAAATCCCAACATATTAACTTGACTCAATCATTCTATTATGAGTGTGTGTATAAGCTCAATTAGGTTACATTACTGGTTACTCGACCAAGATCTTCTCCTGAATGATATTTCCCCTCACACCTGGAGGATTGAACATATACCTACATCCAACTAACACATTCCCATGATAGTCAGTTGTTCAATAAATATGTATTACACAATATTTTACTATAGTTATAATATTCAATTCAATAACCATCCATTTCATATATATGCATCCCATTATATAACATTATATGAAATAACATTCATTTATAACTCATTGATAACAAAGTGTAAGCACAATTTATTCCCATTCAGAATGCAAATCACATTCACATCTACCCTACATAGTAATAGTAAATAGGAAATACACAACTGGGGTGTAACAATGGAAGAGACCTAAATGTCTCAATGACTGGCATCGTTCCCAAAAGGAAAACACAAGGTAAAAAAGAACAAAGTTCATGACATATAGAAGAATGGAGATACAGATAGAAGAATTTCAATGACATTAATTTTCTTTGTATCCTTGCGCTAACGAAGCAACAAGGGTCCTCCAAGGAAAACATATAAATGTAAATTCATGCCAAGTAGCACATTGGGGATCACATCACATGCAAGAAAACACAAAGAGAGAGTATCGTACATGCGAGCTGATCTAAAGCAAATCATTTGCATCTCAATCTTGCTCATCATATAGGGAAGGTAGAAAACTAGCCAAAGGGACTACAAAAAGTGTCATAATAAGAGAATCACCAAGTTTAACACATGATGTGTCACTCTCAATAAGAGGATCATCATGGTTGCACCCATCTAAATTCATTTTCTTTGAAAATAAAACATTAAGCGTGTTTTGCACTTGTTCATCAATTTTAGCAATTTCATCTTCATCATCCAAATTTTATCACCATGGGAGGTTTAATGATAATGCCAGTTGTATATTCTTGTTTTACTTCTTATTTTGGTTCCATTTCTTTTTTGGTGAAAGTTGTAATTATTCTTGATTTTCTTACATAGGTGTTTGATTGGCAGGCACTATTTTATTTTTTCTTCCAATTGAAAAGCAATAGCACAATGTCTATGCCTACACTCTTTAGAATTTCCAAATCTTATTGCACGGTTTTCAATTTGTGAAAGGGTAGGATCAGGTTTCTTGACCATTGGTCTCTTTTCTTCCCTTAAGGGAAGAACTGAAGGAACCACCAGGGGTTGGGAAACCATTGTCTCTTTAGGTCTATACACTTGTTTTGCTTTCAGAGGCACAAAAGGGATAATTTGATTATCTATTGGTCTCTTATATGATATGGTTGGAGGAACAATGACATATTTACCTTGGTTAATAGGAAGGGCCTTTGCTTAAGGCATAGGTTCATCCACAATTGGTGGAGGAGGAGGAACAACCATAGACTTATCATTCTCAACAATATCGGTAAGGGATAAGTCTTATGCACTTTGCCTTAAACTATTGGCATTACCTGAAAAATAAATCCTTACGAGGCTTAATAGTTTCCATCTAGGTTGAGGCCAAAATAAATCTAATAAAAAAATTCCACATGAGGACAAAGGATTAAACCCACTATGATGCACTGTAAAAAAAAGAAAATCAAATGGGAACTTTATACACTTGTGAATATCTAACAAGACAACATTCATGGATTGTAGCCATGGGTAGCCTAGCTTCACATGAAATTGGTTTGATGTCAGGATGATGGAGAATGATACATCTAATTATTTTGGTCTAACTTTAAGAGGAAGAGTGATCAAACCTATCGTAGGGTAAGTAAAACCATCATGAGTTTTCAACCATGCTTTCAACTGTTCATAAGAATCTTGATAAAGTTCATGCACATACAAGAATTCCTTAGTGATCACATTATCTACACACACATGATCAATGAGTATCCTAGTTGTAGGCTTGTCATTAATACATTTGTGATATAGAGAGAACCATTGGGTGCATGTATGGATGTGTAAATATGGGTGAAAGCAATGTTTGGTAAAAAAGTGGTTTGGTTCTTACGAGGTTGAACATCTATGAGAGTGATTGTATCTTGTAAACCATCCTCCTCATCACTCATATCATCATCCTTGTCATCAGTTTTATCAACATTCATCTCATTATTCTCAACATCACAAGCTTGTACAAAGTTGGACGAATGGTTTGGAATTGGATTGGTAAAAAATTGAAAGTTTTGGTTAGGTGGGGCAACAGATTTATTTCCTTGATTATTAACACTGCCCAACTAGATGTGATTAGAATCAATGAGGTCTTGAATTTGAGGTTTAAGATGCATACATCGATTTGTATCATGTCCATTTGTGTGATGATATTAGCAAAAGGCTCTAGGATTACAAATTGGAGGTACAGGTTTGGTTGTGTCCATAGGCCTAATCAGAGGCAATTGGATTAAGTTCTTGTTCAAAATTTGTAACATAATCGAATGGAGGGAATTAGGTAGTTGGATAAATTATCTCTCTTTATCTAAATTGATATGAGGTTGAACTTGTGGTTCAATGTGGTTGGTTGTTTGAGGTGTATTTATCTTGATAAATTTCTTATTTTATTTCTTGAATAGTTGATAGTTGTTTTGAGGTAAAGATTCAATTTCTCAGTAGGATTTAATGAAGATGTCTCTTCATACTAACATATTGAATTTTAATAATCATGAAGGGTCATACACAAGTGTATAAAGGATGGATATTTCATCAACAAGATTTTATCCCTTATGCTTGGTTGAAAATTTTCAATTAATACTCTTTGAAAATCCACATCAAGGAGAGTAAGATTTATTTATGAATAGAGCAACCGATAGTGCTCTATTAAGTCTGTTACCTTTTCACTTTTTCTTTATTTGCATTGCACTAAACCAGTTAATGTAATTTTAGGTCTAATGTTGACTTGGAAATCTTGGGGGAAGGCATAAAAAAATTCATTAAAAGAGTGGATTGAGTTATTTATCAATGAACAAAACCATTCTAAAGTCATGTCTTTCAATGACTTAGGAAAGAGTTTATCCAGGAGTTTATCTTTAAAAATGAAGTGACTACACAAGGCAATATATGTTGATATATGATTGCTAGGGTCTCCTTTATCGTTGTACTTGTCAAATTGGGGTATCTCTATGTTTTGTGGCATTAGTGTTTTCAAGATTTCAATTGATAATGTGTTACACCCATAACCTTAACCATGTTTTACTTTTTACTTTTGAAGTAATTAATAGATGATTACGTATGATTCAATGATGTGACGTTTAGTAATTTTTTTTGGAAAAATCAATGTTTTCATGAGTTATGTTTATTTGAATATAATTGACATGTGTTTAAAAAATTTCAAGATGTGATGATTTCATAAGGATTATGAAATGATTAATGATACACTAATCATGATTTTTTTATTGTGAGTTGGATTAGTAAAGTGATCATCTTCTGAAGATGGAAGGAGAGTATCATCCGAGAGGAAGAGATAGATGTTGGGAAGTGGGGTCAATAACCATTTGAGTGTCAAACATTTTGTCCTTTCGAACTGTGTAAGTTGGCATAAGTTACGCTTCTTCTTGGCCAGTTTATTTTTCCTTTTGTGTCATCTTGTCAATTTAGTCATTTCGACAATGTTGCATCGACTCAACCCAACGACGTTCTTGGAATGTTAATATGAGTCGAAAGTTAGTATTGATTTTTGTCAGAGTATTTTCTTATTGCTTTAAATATTTTCAACTGGGATTATAAATCCATTATTATTTGGTTTGTTAAGTTTTGAGTCTTTAGAAAATAAGGGAGAGTGGTGCTTGATGCCTAAATTGCACGATGAATCTATCTTCATGAAGGAGGTGATGTTGGAAAAATGACTTCTTCATTAATATTAGTATTCACGTGCATCTAGTGGATGCATGTTAAAATATTATAATATAATATATAAATTTGATATTTAATATTTTGCTATGTTAATGTGTTTATTACTTTGATATATTTGACATCATAACTAATGGGAGCTTTGAGCTCACCATAGACTAGCAGGTGTCATGCTTGTGTGATCCATGATCATGGTAGTTGGCCGAGTGGGAGGAACCACTCACACCACCCTGGTAAAGAGTGGTAGTTTCCATGAAAAATAGGAATGTGAATTAGGATGAGGTAATAATCCTTTAGTCTTCTGAAAAGACTATCATTATTATATTTTGGTTTTTTGGGGGAGAGTTTCAGCTCTGTGTAGGGAAAGACATTTAGTGCAGGGAAAATGGAGGCTAAATTGCGAATACCTTCGCATTTGAAGGACTATTCTCAGGTAGAGTATAGAATGTTATCCTTGCATACATTTTCAGTTATGAGTTTCTTTTATATCGATCTCCCATAGCATGCATATCGTATGGGGTTCATGCTTTTATATATGTTATTGCGGTGTCCTTATCTCTGATATATTATATATGGTAATGACTTGAGGCCTTAAGGTTGAGCTTGAATAATCTTTAAAGCTTTTATTTTTCATTTCAGAGGCTCAAGGCCTTACGATCGAGTTTTATTGCTCATTATTCTTCACTGTGTCTAAGCTCGAGACTTATGGCTGAGCTATAATATATACTACAACAAATCCTTGTGATTAACTCCCTTTTTTGCTTCCACCCACTGTTTTAATGTATTTTTCTATCATTTTTTGAAAAATCAGTGTTATTTATTAGGTTGGCACCATTTTTGGCATTTTTTACGTTGATCAAAATAAGTAGGCACTACATCAAGCGCTAATTAGTGCCTACTTCAGCACCGGATTTAGTGTCGGATTTAGCGTCAGATTTAGCGCCAGATTTAGCATTGGGTTTAGCGCCAAGTTTAGCACCAAATTTAGCCCTGGATTTAGCATCTAATTTAGAACCAGATTTAACGATAGATTTAGCACTGAATTCAGCACCAAATTAGCGTCTAATTGTTATGATCTAGTAGGGATTAAGGGTTAAGGGATTAGGGTGTTAGAACAAAAAATCCTTCCCCAATATTCAATGGCCTTCAATTGATTGCCTACATTTCACTTGCATCAAGAGATCCCTTAGCCCTCAACCCTCAACCTTAAACCCTCAACCCCTATACCCTCTACCCTATACATTGGGCCCTCAACCCTAATCCTTCAACCATATACCCTCAAACCTATATCGTCCTAAACACTCTACCCTCAACCCTTAACCCTTAACCCTTAACCCTTAAACCTTAACCCTTAACCCTTAACCCTTAACCCTTAACCCTTAACCCTAAACCCTTAAACCTTCCACCCTCAACCCTAATCCATCAACCCTATACCCTCAACCCAATACCCTAAACCATCAATGCTATAGGTCCTCAACTCTAAACCAACCTCTACCCTCTACCCTCAGCCCAATACCCCCAACCCTTAAACCCAAGTAAACTCTCTACCCTAATCCCTCAACCCTTAAACCCTCTACCCTCTACTAGCCTTAACTCTCAACCCTTAAACCCTAGTCCCCCAACCCCTATACCCTCTACCCTATATATTAGACCCTTAACCCTAATCCTTCAACCATATACCCTCAAAATTATACCCTAAACTCTCTACCCTCAACCCTTAACCATCAACCCTAAACCCTAAACCCTTAAACCTTCCACCCTAATCTCTCAACCTTACACACCCTCAACCCAATACCCTAAACCATCAACCCTATAGGTCCTCAACTCTATACCCTCAATTCTCAACCCTCTACCCTAGTATCGATTGGATCCTCAACCCTCATATAGCTTTGTCCCTCCCTCCTCTTCTATCCTTCTCTCTATCTCACTTCTCCCTCTATCTCTTGCTCCATCCATCCCTCCCTCCTCTTCTATCCTTCTCCCTCTATCTCTTGCTCCATCCATCCCTCCCTCTCTACCCTAATCCCTCAACCCTAAACCATCAACCCTTAAACCCTTAAACACTCAACCCTAAACCCTCAACCCTCAACCCTTAATTAACCCTAAACCCTTAAACCAACCTCTACCCTCTACCCTCAACCCAATACCATCTACCCTCAACCCTCAACCCTTAAACCCTTAAACCCAAGTAAACTCTCTACCCTAATCCCTCAACCCTCTACCCTCAAGCCTCAACACTTAAACCCTGATCCCTCAACCCCTATACCCTTTGTACCCTATACATTGGACCCTCAACCCTAATCATTCAACCATATACCCTCAAACCTATACCCTAAATGCTCTACCCTCAACCCTTAACCATCAACCCTAAACTCTTAAACCTTCTACCCTCTACTCACAACCCTAATTCCTCAACCATATACCCTCAACCCAATACCGTAAACCATCAACCCTATAAGTCCTCAACTCTATACCCTCAATTCTCAACCCTCTACCCTATACATTGGACCCTCAACCCTCATATGTCTTTATCCCTCCCTCCTCTTCTAGTCTCCTCTCTATCTCACTTCTCCCTCCATCTCTCGCTCCATCCATCCATCACTCTCTACCCTAATCCCTCAACCCTTAAACCCTAATCCCTCAACCCCTATACCCTCTACCCTATACATTGGACCCTCAACCCTAATCCTGTAAGGAAAGCTTAAGGTGCAGAACAAACTCTCTTAATATCAAACCTCAGAGAAGAATACAAATGTCTTTAATTTTTCAATTACAGTTCATTAAGATGCACATGAAAGGAATAGCAGAATAGAGAAATAAACATATACACAATTGAATACCAAATTTACATTGGAAAACCCTTACAAGAGAAAAACCCACCACACCAAAGAAAAATCTCTTGTATTACAGTAATTGAATTACATACAAGTTACAGACTCTCCTTTTAGATAATCTCATAGCAGCAACATTTACCTGATCAACCTCGTACATAATAAATTCTAATCACACTTCATTATGTCTCACTGTTACAATGCATATACAACATACAATTAAGAACACACCAAGATCAGTCGACCATCGAACCATCTGAACCTCTTACAGTTACTACACATTGCAATGTACAACAACAACCATGATCGATTCATTCTCTGTACAAACGGTTCAGTTCAGTTTCCTTTGTTGAGCAACTGTCGAACTTCCCATCACCGAACTACCATCTCCAAGTCAGCAATGTCCTCCACTATTTGGTGTACACCTCAGTTGTCAACCAAGTCCATGTATACCCCACACTACCGCTCGACAGGTTGAAGACTCCCGCGGTATGGCGGTAACCCCACTACTGCTCGACAGCTTGAAGACTCTCACAGTATGGTAGTATACACCGCACTACTGCTAGTCAATAAGAAATATCCTGCGGTATGGCGGTATACCATGCTACTGCACCTCTCTCACAATTATCTAGCGGTACAGAGGTAAAAGAATGAACTTAACACTTATGAATTCTTAGTTGATCAATGATAGAATTGCCCATGTTTAAAAATTTTGAGTAAAGGATAAGAAAATGTTTTTAAAGGATAATATGAAGATAATAGTATCATCTTAAATTTGAGAATTAATAGCATTTGAATTAAATGGCATTTTTTTATCTTCTTTTCAATTAAAAATTGTAATATTTAATTATAAAATATTATAAAATAAATAAATAATAAGAATCTTAATCATTATTTAGAATTTATTTTTCACAATAATAATATGAATGGATTGGAAGAAATGCAAGAGGTGGATCTATTTTAATTAAAAAAATCTTAGGGTGCAAAGAATCTAATGTAATATCACAATCACAATCACACATTTTTTTTTAAATTATAATAATTAAAATCATAATTTAATGATTAAATTATATATTTAATTCATATTCATTTTAGTTTTATTTAAATAAATATTTTTTTATATATTTTTTAAAATTAAAATTAATAATTGTTAAAGATATTTTTCATATTTTTATTTTATATAAAATAACATCAATAGTTTTTAATTATTAATTGAACATACAAATTAATAAATTTAATAGATAATAGTAATTTTTTATTATAAAATATATGTATTTTATTTTCTAAATTTGTTTGAATATTAAAAGATTTAATGATTAAACATATTTGAGTTTTTTCACATCAATATTTTTTCTGCCATTATGAGTTAGAACAAAATACCAAGCCCTAATTTTTAACTCTCATTTTCACTTGGTTTTTTCGAGCTCCCTTGCCCTGCACATGCCGCCATCATTAGAGTTTGAAACCTCGAGCTTTCTGAAGGAGTATCTGTCGATTTTCTCACTGATTTTGAGAGTTTTCTTCACAAAAAATTTTGTTGAGGCCGAATCAGGTAAAGCTTTCATGGTTCATCATTTGTTTCCACTTATCTAAATGCATTTTCAAAGACATTCCTTCTCGAATTCTCATGCATTCTCTTGCTTTACTCTATTGATTCCTTTCTTGTATTGAGGATGACATCAAAGCACTTCTGGAGCTCGCATTTCTTTGAACAATAAGAATTTGAGTAAGTTTCTACGTGCCATTTCTCTTTATCTTACCTTCATTTTTTTATCAAAACAAGCTCAATTTGGACTTAATAGATACGAATGAATGGGTGTTTTATTTCTACCATGCATCCTTATTTTGTAACCCTTCTATCTTGGCTCGGCTTCTCTAGACTTAGCTCACTAGCAAAAGAAATGAAACAAATCATATTCTCCATATTTGGTTTGATCAAACGATGTAAAATTTTTGTATTTCAACATTTTTTCTCTTTCCTGGTGATAGCTTGGTCGTGGCCTCTCTAGAATATTTTTTCTATTTCCAAAAAGAATAGAGTGTAAAATTTTCTTTGTTATATTTTTGAGCCTCCTTCATGGCTCCATGATTATGTTCATGGGCTCTATTCAATGGCATTCTAGGTTTGTCTTTGATCTGGGGTTTTTCGAAAACCCATGACTCCTATTGCAGATACGAGCTCTCAGAAAAATGAGTGCAAGCCTTTTGGAATGATCTTTCACTTCTCAAAAAGAAAAATAAATCCTTCCACATTTGGGGCTCAGCCTAGAAAACCTAAACCATGGGTTTGCAATATTCTACATATCCTTCTCCTTTCTTGCAAGCATTTTACATTTTCATTTTTCAAAACCCGCTTCACAAGACAATTGCACTATTTTCTGTATGTTCATTTTTCCCTGAATAAGACAAAAATGGAGATGATTGATGCATCAAATGGTGGGCTTCAAATTTCTTCAAAGACACATACACATATTTTTGCAAGATCACTTAAATATTCACAAATTTACTTTAATGAAACATGGTTTTCCAAGCTCCAAATACACCAAAAAGAGGTTTTAAGACACCAAACTCTTACTGAACCTTTACCACACCTTGAACATCATATAATTGATAGGTTTAAACCAACAAAACACTCTTAGAACATTGGTTCTTTCATTATTGCATTATTCATACTCAAGAAGACAAATTACTTGTAGTGTTCCACATAGACAAAATCGGGTGTATCTTTTAAACCAAATTGAGTCTCCAAAAAAAATACATTTTCAAGAACCCATTTCGTCCTTCTTAAACATATCAAAAAATAGAATGAGGTTTTTTGAAAAGAAACCCTCAAAAAAAAATTGTCCCGCTGTCCTAGAGGCCTAATTTGGCTTATATGCAAGAGGGTTTATTGGAAACAATTGCTCCAAACCACAAACCACTTTGCCAATGCTTAAAACACCTTATAATAGGTCTGTACATGCTATACAAACAATCTCCAACCCTTTAACATTGCATTTGTAGCAAATCACAACTTGTAGCTATGCCTTCATGCTTAACATTCACAAATTTACTTTAATGAAACATGGTTTTCCAAGCTCCAAATACACCAAAAAGAGGTTTTAAGACACCAAACTCTCACTAAAAATTTACCACACCTTGAACATCATATAATTGACAGGTTTAAACCAACAAAACACTCTTAGAACATTGGTTCAAGTTCATTATTGCATTATTCATACTCAAGAAGACAAATTACTTATAGTGTTCCACATAGACAAAATTGGGTGTATCTTTTAAACCAGATTGAGTCTCCAAAAAAAATACATTTTCAAGAACCCATTTCGTCCTTCTTAAACTTATCAAAAAATAGAATGAGGCTTTTTTGAAAAGAAACCCTCAAAAAATGATTGTCCCGCTATCCTAGAGGCCTAATTTTGGCTCATATGCAAGAGGGTTTATTGGAAATAATTGCTCCAAACCACAAACCACTTTTCCAACACTTCAAACACCTTATAATAGGTCTGAAAATTCTATCCAAAAAATATCCAACCTTTTAACATTTCATTTGTAGCAAATCACAACTTATAGCTATGCCTTCATGCTCAACATTCACAAATTTACTTTAATGAAACATGGTTTTCCAAGCTCCAAATACACCAAAAAGAGGTTTTAAGACACCAAAATATTATTGAACCTTTACCACACCTTGAACATCATATAATTTATAGGATTAAGCCAACAAAACACTCTTAGAACATTGGTTCTTTCACTATTGCATTATTTATACTCAAAAAGACAAATTGCTTGCAGTGTTCCACATAGACAAAATTGGGTGTATCTTTTAAACCAGATTGAATCTCCCAAAAAAAAATACATTTTCAAGAACCATTTCAGCCTTCTTAAACATATCAAAAATAGAATGAAGTTTTTTTGGAAAGAAACCCTAAAAAAATAATTGTCCCGCTGTCCTAGAGGCCTAATTTTGGATCATATACAAGAGGGTTTATTGGAAATAACTACTCCAAACCACAAACCACTTTGAAAATGCTTCAAAAACCTTATAATAGGTCTTAAAATTCTATCCAAACCATATCCAACCCTTTAACATTGCATTTTTATCAAATCCCAACTTGTAGCTATGCCTTCATGCTCAACATTCACAAATTTACTTTAATGAAACATGGTTTTCCAAGCTCCAAATACACCAAAAAGAGGTTTTAAGACACCAAACTATTAATAAACCTTTAAAATCATATAATTGACAGGATTAATCCAACAAAACACTCTTATAACACTGTTTTTATTATTATTGCATTATTCATACTCAAGAAGACAAATTGTTTGTAGTGTTCCACATAGACAAAATTGGGTGTATCTTTTAAATCAGATTGAATCTCCAAAATAAAAATACATTTTCAAGAACCCATTTCAGCCTTATTAAACATATAAAAAAATAGAATGGTTTTTTTTTGGAAAGCAACCCTCAAAAAATGACTATCCCGTTGTCCTAGAGGCCTAATTTTGGCTCATATGCAAGAGGGTTTATTGGAAATAACTGCTACAAACCACAAACCAATTTTCCAACAATTCAAAAACATTATAATATTTCTTCACATGCTATCCAAACCATCTCCAACCCTTTAACATTAAATTTGTAGCAAATCCCAACTTGCAGCTATGCCTTCATGCTCAACATTCACAAATTTACTTTAATGAAACATGGTTTTCCAAGCTCCAAATACACCAAAAAGAGGTTTTAAGACACCAAAATCTTACTGAACCTTTACCAAACCTTTAACATAATATAATTGACATGATTAAGCCAAAAAATACTCTTAGAACACTGGTTCTTTCACTATTGCATTATTCATACTCAAAAAGACAAATTGCTTGTAGTGTTCCACATAGACAAAATCGGGGTGTATCTTTTAAACCAGATTAAATCTCTAAAAAAAAATACATTTTCAAGAACCCATTTCAGCCTTATTAAACATATCATAAATAGAATGAGGTTTTTTTGGAAAGAAACCCTCAAAAAATGACTGTCCTACTGTCCTAAAGGCCTGATTTTGGCTCATATGCAAGAGGGTTTATTGGAAATAACTGCTCCAAACCACAAACCACTTTTCCAATGAATAAAACACTTTATAATAGGTCTTCAAATTCTATCCAAACCATCTCCAACCCTTTAACATTACATTTTTAGTAAATCCCAACTTGTAGCTATGCCTTCATGCTCAACATTCACAAATTTACTTTATTGAAACATGGTTTTCCAAGCTCCAAATACACCAAAAAGAGGTTTTAAGACACCAAACTCTTATTGAACCTTTACCACACCTTTAAAATCATATAATTGATAGAATTAAGCCAAAAAAAAACTCTTAGAACATTGGTTCTTTCATTATTGCATTATTCATACTCAAGAAGACAAATTGCTTGTAATGTTCCACATAGACAAAATCGGGTGTATCTTTTAAACCAGATTGAATCTTCAAAAAAAATAAAAAACAATAAAGAGCCCATTTTGGCCTTCTTAAACATATCAAAAAATAAAATGAGGTTTTTTTGGAAAGAAACCCTCAAAAAATGACTGTCTCGTTGTCCTAGAGGCCTAATTTTGGTTCATATGCAGGAGGGTTTATTGGAAATAACTGTTCCAAACCACAAACCACTTTTTCAATGCTTAAAAAACCTTATAATAGGTCTTCAAATTCTATCAAAACCATCTCCAACCCTTTAACACTGCATTTGTAGCAAATCCCAACTTGTAGCTATGCCTTCATGCTCAAAATTGATGAAAAATCACTAGGGTGGCAATAGAACTCCTGTAACTTGACTACCCTTGCACTTGCAAACACAACCAGCATTGAAAAACAACCTAAAATAACCCATTACACTGATTTACAAAGGTCTACATCAATGGAATGTTGTTTTATGCTTTTATTTGATTCTCAAACCCTTAAAATGATGGTTTTTGGACTGCCCTCAGAAAAATGGCTCTAAAAAGCTTAAAACTCAATGATATTGACTCAAACCAAATTTATTTGAAAGATAATTCAAATATATATCAAAACCAACCAAAATAAATCTTGAGAGTACTGTATAGACCAGTACCACACCTGAGAATAGCAAGAAAATGTTAAAATCTGCAAAACAGGGTACTTTTATTCAAAATTTATTCAAGATGCAATGTAATCTCTTCTTCCAAACCTTCACAAGGCTCCTTAAAGGTGTATACAATAGTTATCTAACTGACCCTTCAGTTACAATCAACCAACAACCTTCCCTTAATAAAATGACTTTTCACATTCGACTTTTTTGCATTTTGCAATTTTGCATTTTTTTGCTACAAATGACAACTTTTGCATTTTGACTTCATAGACCTCCTAGAAACCTATTAATGACTCAAATGCATTTAAAATGGTCCAAACATGACCTTTTCACAATCACAATATGATGAAGACTCAAATTTTACAAATTTTCCCCATAGAGGCATGAAGTTACATGGTGCCCTGCACTAATGATATGGTTCACAATTATGAAAATAAATATGGTTCCATTTCCTTTTGATGTATGTAACTATAATTTCATTTTTCTTGTTTGTAGAAATGAAGTTGTGTTCTCTTTCCACAATTTTATTGATCTCTTCATCATTTCCCAATAATTGATTATAGTGTTATAGAAGCATTACAAAGAGGCGGTCTTAGGTATTAGATAGATGGTATGTTTCATAACCAATTGCTTAGGCCATCCACTGGGGGAATGAAAATTATCCTTGTATAAGTAATGTACTGGAGGATTTAGTTCAATAATATGCTTCACCATGCACTTCATATTCCACTAGAATATATTTTTACAACATAAAATCCTATATTAAGCATACTAATTGAAACTTCAAGGTCAAGTGAACAATTTTGTATTAAATTTCTGATTTTGGAACTCGTGAATATTATGTGGATGAGAAAGCTTTTCAAACAACTTTCTTATTTTGTGGATCCAAACAGTTACCATGGCATTACTTTTATGATCAAAATTATGCATTTGTCTCTTGTGTAAGCCTCTAAGAAGCTTCTCAGGCTACTAATTTGTAATTAGTTTGCAAGGGATTGTTTGATCTTTCTTTGCCAATTTCCTATTTTATAGGGAGTTATGGTCTATTTCTTTCCAATCACAAGGTGCATTTTAGTGAACTTGACCATTTTGAATTATTTAAATGTAGACACCATATGGTCGATGTTGAATGCTATTTCTACTCCAAGGCACTGTGACTTCTTCCTTAAATAGTGAGATTCCCTCAAGACATGAATGTTGTTATCATAGCTCTAAACACTCATTTTAGCATGAAGAATGCAGCAATGTGTAGTAGAATTTGTAAATCACTTATCTCTGATTATGAATGTTTTAGATTGTTACATATAGTCATGGTCAGATTCTCATGATGGATTCCTTTGAAACTTGTGACAGGTATGTATTTGAGGACCAAATTGAGTTTATCAAGGAATCGGTACTTTAAGGAGAATAGGTACTTTAACAAATTAGCTCATATGTTAATGTTTTGAATTGTATATCAAATATCTTCTTTTGATTTAAATAGAAATAAGATATATGTTTCTTGATTTGGTTGATTGGACTAAACTTTAGAGAACAAATGGAAAACGTTTTGGAGTTTTATATGTATTTTTGTAAGACTTTTTAACTTTACAACATAGATTATGTATTATTCACTTTTGATTATTTGTTAATTTGCTCACTATTGATGTTTTATCCTAAATCAGGCTGAGGGTGATGATTTTGAAAAGGATTCTAGGGAAAAGACAATGTCACACAAACTCTAGGTGGGATGCATTTTCTTAATGCCTGAAATGAGTGTAGCATTTAGCTATAGAAGGCATCATAAATAATTTTGCACCATAAACTATTTAATGTACATATATTATATGAATCAACTACTTTTCATTTTCATTTTACTTCATTGAAATTCAATGAATCCTCATTTGCAATCATCAAGCCACTGGAAGGAACATTGTTTCCTTTTATTTTATTCCTGACATAGTAGCAACTAAAAGTTTTCATGTCATTTTCAAAATTGTTGGTTATTTGATGCTAGCTTAACTTTTCTTGCCATGTTTTTATAGGATGAAAATAATAGCCATAACTAAAAGTTTTCATGTCATTTTCAAAATTGTTGGTTATTTGATGCTAGCTTAACTTTTCTTGCCATGTTTTTATAGGATGAAAATAATAGCCATATCAAATTCCTTTTGCCCAAGTCCTACTCTCTCAAGGTTAACAATCTCAATCTCACTAATAGTGATTACTAAGAAAGGTAATTCCACCAACTCGACCAAACAGTTTACTGTAGGAACAATAAAAGTAGACACTTTGAAAGGAACTCCATGAAAACCAAGCTCTCTAAATGGTATATCAAACTCTAGTTCAAAATATTTTAGATGAGGTTGCTCCCATAGCTCTGTTACTCGCTTGACAAATCCTTGAAACTCTGCATTTATTTTATTTTTCATGTCCCTCTCTTGTTGTTCTTCCTCAATTTCATCAGGATCATACATTGACCTTCTTGCCCCTCCTAAAGTTTGGACCACATCCATTACCTCCACATAAAACTGGACATCCTTGGTCTTCTTGGTTCACACCATGATATGGTTATGCAAATGAAAATGAAGCAAAGTAATCATCTCCATCTCCGCTGGCTAGAAGAATGCATGCTTAATGTTTTGATACATGATATCAGCTCTCTCTTCTGCTCTCATGGTTGAATATCGAAATCCATTATGGTGGGCCTCTAGAGTTCCAGTCATCTTTCTTCCTCTTCCACCAAATGTTGGCATATTTTACTAATGTTTATTAGAATTGTTGCATGTTTTACATCATTGGAATGACATATTAGCTATAACTTTTTTGAAATTTTATTGTGGTATGTGCACTTTGATATGATGTAATATGATTATGGTTTCGTTTCACATGTAATATTAGATATATAACAAAAAAATAAATTATTACATGAAATAAATAATATGTTTTAATTTAAAATGATTATTTTTGCAGAAAACGGGTCTTCCAGAAGATCAAGATGATCCTCATGATATAGATCCAGAATATATTGGTTCTAGTACAGATCACATGGCAGAGGATGATGATGACGTAGATACAAAATACACTGAGGCCAATGACGATGATGAGGCGGTTGCTAGTAGTAGCCAGTGACATTCATGATCATATAGACTGCATCATGGATCATTGTTGATATATCATTATGATGCCTCTTTTCATGGTTACTATAATATGTATCATTTTCACAGCCTGCAATACCATATTATTGAGTTGTATCATTTTGGCATGTATCATTTGGACATGTATCATTTTAACTTGTATCATTTTGACCTCTATAATTTATCATTTTTACTTATATCATTTGTATATGTATCATTTTGACTTATGTCGATTGTTGGACATGTATCATTTTGACATGTTATTAATCTAGTTGTATATTTGACTCACTTGTTTTAATCACTTATATAGATATTTGACTCACTTGTTTTCATCTACTTATAGAGATATTTGAATCACTTGTTTTAATTATAAATGATGATCATGTTATAATAATTATATTTTTATTTAATCATATGAGCTATATAAGAGGCATGATATATTTAACTAATTAAATTGAAATAAAACATATTAAATTAATAAATGGAATAAAAACAAGAAGTATTTTTAGAAGCAAAAAAGGAAGCAACAATGGAAGCCGAACTAGAAGCAATCTTGGAAGAAAAAATTGGTGTTATCTAGGAAGCAAAAATAGAAGCAATTCAGGTAGCAAACAAAGAAGTAATAATGGAAGCAATTTTAGAAGCAACAAAAGATGTAATAATAGAAGCCATATTAGAAGCAACAAAAGACACAAAAATGGAAGCAAAGCTAGATGCAAGAAGTGACGTTATATCGGAAGCAAAATTGGAAGAAAAATTTCATTGGAAACAAAATAGGAAGAAAAACTGGAAGCAAAATTAGAAGCAAAATCGAAAGCAAACCTGGAAGCAAAACCCGAAGCAAAACTAGAAGCAAAATCGAAAGCAAACCTAGAAGCAAAACCTGAAGCAAACATGGAAGCAACACAAGAAGCAAAAATAGAAGCAAAATTGGAAGCCAAAATGGAAGCAACAAAAGTCGACGCTAAACCTGACACTAAATCCAGCACTAAATTTGGCACCGAAGTAAGCATACCATTTTGCGTTGAGTTTTGCACCAACAGACGTGCCCAATTCATGAAATCAAATGCACTAAAATCTTGTGCTAATTGCCTATTTCATTGTCGTGATATTATATTCCTTGTTGTGACTTTTCTCGAGGCCATGGAGGTCAAGCTTCAATACATTGTATCCCTTCCTGTACTAAAGCTCACAACTATGAAATTTGAGCTATATTTAAATGTTTACCATGTTATATCTATAGCTCAATGCCACGAAGGCTAAGCTTAATGCATTATAATCCATACTGTAACTATGGCTTGAGGCCATTATGGTTGAGCACATATATATACTATAACATATACACATCAAATAATGTTGATAGAATAAAAATAGTGCCAAGACTCTAGTAAGGAGTCAAGCCTAAGGTGCTCATAGCATAAGAATTGCCCAACTATGGTATTAGTTCCAATTAGTGACTTAGCCTGCATACAACCGATATGGCCACCGTGACTATGGTGATGGCTAATATGGCCTTAAACATAACTATGCTTACAACGCTCAAACAAAATCTTGCTTGCATTAAAACCCAATTGTGGTTAAAGAAGGGTTTATTAAAAAAATTATGACTATACTTGTTTACCCTCAACTAAGGAGGCGGTGTGATCATCAAAGATCATACTTTTATCATATGACGGCTTGCATGTTAGCCAAATCATTAGTATAGAATTGGTTCTATTTTTTAAAACTAAGACCTATATGGTTATTATTAAATATTTAAACCCTTTGTTTCAATTATGAGTGAGCTAAATGGGGATAAGTGTTTATTAGCGAAAGCTGATAAGGGTAATTTGAGCTATCAACTATTATGAAATCATTCTTTTTAGTTAAGGAAAGGTATGCCTATAGTATCACAATTATGATTTTATCTTATAGGATAGTCTAAATTGGAATTGAGAACCATGGATAGACCTAGGGTAGTGAATAGGGTTTGACTTTTGATATGATTAGAAAGTGGAATAAGGTGATGTGGAGTCACATATTCCCTATAATAGAGCTTAACTATTGATGATAGTTATTATGATAATTATGATGCATCTTATGTATTTAAAAGATATGTTGACTCCTTGTTGAAGAAGGAGAAAATAGATAAGAGGTAAGTTGTATTGTCTTGTAGGCGGCACTAAGTGCCTGCCTCGTTTATTGGAGGAACTATTTGTCCTAGGTAATTTTATACTTATGAGAATGAATACTATGGTCAGTATGAAACTCTTATATTTCACCATAAATGGAAGCCATCTCCTTATGAATGGCCATACTTCATGAATGAGGTATAAGATATTAAAACCCATGAGAGCACTTGTGATAGAGTCTTTCTAGTAATCTTGTCTTATTAGACTGTTATGATATAAGTCTTAAATGTCATGAATTTTGAATGTAAACCTTGTCATAGGTCAACATGAAACTGTGAACCTAGGAAGGTCTTAAGTTGGAAAACTTTTTTTGGCTATTGACATTTTGAAAAGATGGGAATAGGGTGGTGTGGAGTCATAGGTTCCCTGTTTCGAAAGTAAGATAACATAATTGAACATGTACTCCCAAGATAGGATTCATTTGTTGGGAAAACTTGATTTGGCTATTGTCATGTTAAAAAATGGAATAGAGTGATGAGGAGTCACAGGTTCCTTGTTGTGAAAGCAACCTATTATATTTAATGTACTCCTAAGATAGGAGTTGATGGTCCTAAAATTGGACTAAGAATGAATTGAACCTACCTTTTCTAGACCTAGAGAGGTTAAGCTAAGCATAGTGTAGGATGAGACAACTTCTCAGTCGAGTAAGGGTGGTGGACATATGACTACATTCATTGCAAAATGTATATGTATGTAAATCTTTGGCCAAAGTAATGCATCCATCTCTGCATGCATTGTTGGTCCACAATGCTTCGGATGACATAATGTCTCTAGTAGTGTCATTCATAGTTAGAGTGGATCTATAGTTGCGTGACCAAGATGCATTATGAAGGATACAACACCAAATACTTAGATGGTTGAACCTAATGGTTCCTTATATTTATACCTTTCATGAAGGGCAAGGCCACTTCTAGTTAGGAAGTGTGTGAGGGACCGCTTGAGTCTGTGGTTGGAGGAAAATCACTCAAATGATGCTCTCCCTCTGTAGCAAAAGACTTACCAAGGCTCGTGAAGACAAGTATCAACATTCCAAATGCAGTGTACTCCATGTTATGGCTTATGACAGTCAGACTTATGAGGTAAAAATATTCTTTTTGCTAAGTGCATTTTATGTAATATAAATGAAAAGTGTAAGGACTTCTCTTTGATTCCAACTACGATTATGTATGTGATTTCAAGTTTGAAATTATCTAGAAAAGTGGTATTTTATTTCTTGTGCTTATGCAAATGTTTTTTTTTTTAAATCTCTCATGTTTACTAATTTTATTTACCTTCTAGTAAATTCTTGAGTTTACTCGAGTATTAAGTGGAGGGATGTTACATATGGTATCAGAGCTAATCGAGCTAAACACATGGACCTATGAGCTCATTACAAGAAAACCCGTTAAACATTCAGCAGATTGGCTAAGGTTTAAAATTGGTTTGATGCTAGAATGGCATAGAGAAAAAACAAGGAAACTATGAGGAAGACTATTTTTCCAACACTTACCCAAGTCAATAGTTAAGAGAAATCCAACTGAGGAGTTAAAACTCCAAGAGCAAAACAATGTTGCATAGTGGAAATATTTTGAGACTTAGACTAGAAAGGTGAAACCTTGGTTAGTTACTAATCAGACTAAGAGCTCAAGTAGAGTAGTGTCTGTATGAATTCAAGATCACTCTTATTTCTCAAGCATTTAAGGATGGGAAGATCCAGAAGTAATCAATCAAGTGCAGGAGTAACTGAGTGTTGAAAACCCTTGGAATTATATAAAAGACACATAGATAAGATGGGTTCTAGTCTAACTTCTAGATGGCTTGAAATGAGCCAAGTGGAATAAAAGGATCAATAAAGGACAAGTGGTGGTACATTGGCATGGAATGTCGAGAAAAATGGTATAGGACTTGGAAATTATTTTTTTCACCAAGATTCATGAGAAAACCAATTGCCATATACAAATAATTATGCATAAGTAAATGTGAATAAGAGATCCCTAATAACTCATGAAGCCTTTTGGAAAAATATGTTAATGTGTGGAAGAGGACATAATTAAAGAGGATCATTTCAAGCAATATTTTGATAAATTAAGATTGGGATTAGAATCATTCTTTGAACTTTTGTTAAGAATTTGCATGGAGATTGCAAGATAAATCATAACACTTGTAAGGACAAGATATTAGTTATTCTCATGGAGTTTTGACCAAATGGTTGAGAACTATGAATTTTTCCTTTTGGAGGAGCTAGAAAGTACAATTACAATGGTGAATGTAATCATCACCGAGGTATTTAGATAAAGTTGTTTGTGTTTTGAAGAAGTAACCTATTCAGTGAAGTAAGGAATAGAGTTTTGTAAAGCAAAATGAAGAAAATAAGTTTGTGTTCTAATTATAATCTATGTGTGTTTCTATAAAATGATCTTATAATATCACCTAATTGGTGAATGATAGATACTCTAGGAAATAGGAGTGAATGTGATATAACCTTTTTATTTGCAAATTTTTTGAGCATGATGAAAGACTTAAGGGACTTATTTGTTTGATGTGCTTGAAACGCAATCTTTAACCCACTATAAGTTTTTGAAAAATCCAAATACAGTGCAGAAATCTACTCCCTTGTTAGTGACTTAGTCAAGTCACATAGTGCATAATAAGTGTTCCTCTGGATTTTTTACACTTCTTTGGATTTTTGGTAAAATTCCTTTTAATACTAGCAAGGATTGTCATTGTTTTATTTCTTTATTTTGAAATGGTCTAGCCACTGAATTTTGAAGATGGCTTATCTTATGGCTAGTTAGTCAAAATTTGATTTATTGTCAGAAATGAGCTCATTCTTTTGATTTATAGGTGAAATTAAAAACTGTTTATATTTTTATATTAAGTTAAGTTATTGTGGTGGCCATACAAGAACATTTTGGTTCACTATGTTTGATGTAATTTTCATCTCTATCATGTCCTAGATGGGCCTCTGATGGATTGTGTAAGGGAGTAAATTATAGAAAATGCACCTGGTATGTCCTTAACTTTACAACAAAAAGAAACCTTATGTGGAAGGAAATTGGTACCAAACCATTTTAGGGTTATCTAATTAATATGTAAGCTACTGGAAGGAGGTCTTATGCTGATATCACCTTTCGAACCTTGTGTTATGGTATGTGGGTGGACAGGTAGTCCAGTAAGGCCAGGTGATTAGTCTCTCCAAGTTGAGCAAGGTGGTGAACCATGACTACATTCATTGAAAAATGTATTTATATAAAAACTATGGCCATAGTGAGTGATTTTTCCACTAGTGCACTCATTATTTCATCGTACTCTATAAACTTAGCTAGCCAAAGTTTGTGTAATTAGTAGGAGGGTATCCTTAGTAGTGCAACAAAGTTGGTTAAGTGGGGGGTACACACCAAAGCTCAAATGGCAACTAAGAGGGTTTCCAACACAACCTTTCATTGAAGGGTAGGATTGCTTCCAGGTAGGAAGTGTGTGAGGGGACTGCTTAAGTCCATGGTTGGAGGTAAAAATAGTCAAGTGATGCTTTCCCTCTTATCAGTGGCATGTCAAGTCTTGGAGGACAGTTGAACTAGAAAAGGAATTTTGATCCTTTCTCTTGTATTTCCTTATCAACTTATTTTAATGATGCATGAAATAAATGAAATTGGTACTTGATGAATAACCTTTTCAGCTAGGAAAATTGAAGGTTGATGTTACTCTTTGTATCTTACATGATGAATAGTGGTACCTTACTCACTTAATGTTGTTAACCTTTGGTAAAATTCTCTTAGTAAACCTATGTTAAAAGTAGTTGATTGCTACACATAGAAAGAGTATCCACCTTTTATGGAGTTTGTTATAAAAACTTCTATAATTATGCTATTAAGATGACTCCATTTGAAACATTGGACGGAAGAAGATGTTGAACTCTTGTAAGCTAGGTAAGCTAGAAGATAGGATTAGCATTAGTCCAGAAATGTTACCATAAATGGATAAAAAAATAAACTGATTAGAAAGGATTTGTGGAAGCTAATAATAGATAGAAAAGCTAAGTAAATGCCAATCGTACACTAACACAATTCTCAGCTAGAGAAGAAAAGTTTCATTAGGTAAGGAATGTATTCTAAACTAGCTCCTAGATATAAAGGACTCTTCAAATTTCTCAAAGTTATTAATTCGATTGGTTACAACATCATTCTATTATCAATTATTAATAGGAGGTATAATGTTTTTTTTTTTTAAGTATATAACAAATGATATTTATATTCTTAGAATTTTTTATAGGTACAAGACTAGGGAGTGGTCATGATCGAGCTTCTTAAATGCTTAAATTTCACAAGCTTTGCTTGCATGATAGAGAGGATATTCAATGCAAGGTCCAATGGGACCAGTATCCAAAGGGTAATATGACATGGAAAGGTTACCATGATTTTATATCAAATATTTTCTCAAGTGCTTATGCTTTTGCAGGATAAACAATTTTTTTATCTTGTTAAGGTTTTAGATGCATTGGATCATTGAGGACACTGACTCTTATGAGGGGAGATATTTTAAACCCCTAACCTCAACTGTGTTTTACTTTTTACTTTTTAATTAATTAGTATATGATTATGCATGATTCAATGATATGACATTTAGTAAAAATGTCTGGAAAAATCAATATTTTCATGAATTATGTTCATTTGACTATAATTGACATGTGTTTAAAAGTTGTCAAGATGTGATGATTTTATAAGGATTATGAAATGATTAATGATACACTAATCATGTTTTTTTTTATTGTGAGTTGGATCACGAAAGTGATCATCTTCTGAAGATGGAAGGAAAGTATCATTCGAGATGAAGAGATAGATATTGGAAAGTGGGGTCAATAGCCATCTGAGTGTCAAACATTTTATCCTTTCGAACCGTGTAAGTTGGCGTAAGTCACGCTTCTTCTAGGCTAGTTGATTTTTCCTTTTGTGTCCTCTTGTCAATTTAGTCATTTCGATAATGTTACATCGACTCAACTCAATGACATTCTTGGAATGTCAATGCGAGTCAAGAGTTAGTCTTGATTTTTGTCAAAGCATTTTCTTATTGCTCTAAATATTTTTGAATTGAGATTATAAATCCATTATTATTTGGTTTGTTAAGTTCAAGTCCTTAGAAAAGAAGGGAGAGCGGTGCTTGATCCCTAAATCACATGATGACTCTATCTCCATGAAGGAGGTGATGTTGGAAAAATGACATATTCATTAATATTAGTATTCGCATGCATTTAGTGAATGCGTGTCAAAATATTATAATATAATTATATAAATTTGATATTTAATATTTTGCTATGTTAATGTGTTTATTACTTTGATATAGTTGACATCATAACTAATGGGAGCTTTGATCTCACTATAGATTAGCAGGTGTCATGCTTGTGTGAGCCATGATCGTGGTAATTGGTCAAGTGGGAGAAACCACTCACGCCACCTTCGTAAAGGGTGGTAGTTTCCATGAAAAAATAGGCATGCGAATTAGGATGAGGTAATAATCCTTTAGTCTTCTGAAAATACTATCATTATCATCTTTTGGTTTGTTGGGGGAGAGTTTCAGCTTTGCACAGGGAAAGACATTCAGTGCAGGGAAAATGGATGTTGAACTGGGAATACCTTCACATTTGAAGGACTGTGGTCAGGTAGAGTAAAGAATTTTATCCTTGCATACATTTTCAGTTATGAGTTTCTTTTATATCGATCCCCCATAGCATGCATATCATATGGGGTTCATGATTTTATATCTATTACTATGGTGTCCCTATCTCTGATATATTCTATATGGTAATGACTTGATGCCTTATGGTTGAGCTTGAATAATCTTTAAATCTTTTATTTCCATTTCAGAGGCTCAAGGCCTTATGACCGGGTTATATTGCTCATTATTCTTCACTGTTTCTGAGCACGAGACCTATGGCTGAGCTATACTATATTATATTCCTTGTTGTGACTTTTCTTGAGGCCATAGAGGTCGAGCTTCAATACATTGTATCCCTTCTTGTACTAAAGCTCACAACTGTGAAAGTTGAGCTATATTGCAATGTTTACCATGTTATATCTATAGCTCAAGGCCACGAAGGCTGAGCTTAATGCATTATAATCCATACTATAACTATGGCTCGAGGCCATTATGGCTGAGAACATATAAATAATACAATATATACACGTCGAATAACAATTTTGATAGAATAAAAATAGTGCCAAGACTCGAGTAAGGAGTTGAGGTGCTCATGGCATGAGAAGTGCCAAACTATGGTATTAGTTTTAGTTAGTGATTTGACCTGCATACAACCAATATGACCACCATGACTTTGGTGATGCTTGATATGGCCTTAAACATAACTATGCTTACAACGCTCAAACAAAATCTTGATTTAACTTGCATTAAAACCCAATTGTGGTTAAAGAAGGGTTTATTAAAAAAATTATGACTATACTTGTTTACCCTCAACTAAGGAGGTGGTGTGATCATCAAAGATCATACTTTTATCATATGACGGCTTGCATGTTAGCCAAATCATTAGTATAGAATTGGTTCTATTTTTTATAACTAAGACCTATATGGTTATTATTAAATATTTAAACCCTTTGTTTCAATTATGAGTGAGCTAAACGGGGATAAGTGTTTATTAGCGAAAGCTGATAAGGGTAATTTGAGCTATCAACTATTATGAAATCATTCTTTTTAGTTAAGGAAAGGTATGCCTATAGTATCACAATTATGATTTTATCTTATAGGATAGTCTAAATTGGAATTGAGAACCATGGATAGACCTAGGGTAGTGAATAGGGTTTGACTTTTGATATGATTAGAAAGTGGAATAAGGTGACGTGGAGTCACATATTCCCTATAATAGAGCTTAACTATTAATGATAGTTATTATGATAATTATGATGCATCTTATGTATTTAAAAGATATGTTGACTCCTTGTTGAAGAAGGAGAAAATAGATAAGAGGTAAGTTGTATTGTCTTGTAGGCGACACTAAGTTCCTGCCTTGTTTATTGGAGGAACTATTTGTCCTAGGTACTTTTATACTTATGAGAATGAATACTATGGTCAAATATGAAACTCTTATATTTCACTGTAAATGGAAGTCATCTCCTTATGAATGGCCATACTTCATGAATGAGGTATAAGATATTAAAACCCATGAGAGCACTTGTGATAGAGTTTTTCTAGTAAGATTGTCTTTTAGACTGTTATGATATAAGTCTTAAATGTCATGAATTTTGAATGTAAACCTTGTCATAGGTCAACATGAAACTGTGAACCTAGGAAGGTCTTAAGTTGGAAAACTTGTTTTGGCTATTGAAATTTTGAAAAGATGGGAATAGGGTGATGTGGAGTCACAGGTTCCCTGTTTCGAAAGTAAGATAACATAATTGAACATGTACTCCCAAGATAGGAGTCATTTGTTGGGAAAACTTGATTTGGCTATTGTCATGTTAAAAAATGGAACAAAGTGATGAGGAGTCATAGGTTCCTTGTTGCGAAAGCAACCTATTATATTTAATGTACTCCTAAGATAGGAATTGATGGTCCTAAAATTGGACTAAGAATGAATTGAACCTACCTTTTCTAGACCTAGAGAGGTTGAACTAAGCATACTATAGGATGAGACAACTTCTTAGTCGAGTAAGGGTGGTGGAAATACGACTACGTTCATTGAAAAATGTATATGTATGTAAATATTTGGCCAAAGTAATGCATCCATCTCCGCATGCATTGTCAGTCCACAATGCTCTGGATGGAATAATGTCTCTAGTAGTGTCATGCATAGTTAGAGTGGATCTATAGTTGCATGACCAAGAGGAACTATAAAGGACACAACACTAAATACTCATATGGTTGAACCTAATGGTTCCTTATATCTATACCTTCCATGAAGGGCAGGGCCACTTCCAGTTAGGAAGTGTGCGAGGGATCGCTTGAGTTTGTGGTTGGAGGAAAAGCACTTAGATGATGCTCTCCCTCTATAGAAAAAGACTCACCAAGGCTCGTAAAGACATGTATCAATATTCCAAATGCAATATACTCTATGTTATGGCTTATGACAGTCAAACTTATGAGGTAAAACTATTCTTTTTGCCAGGTGCATTTTATGTAATATAAATGAAAAGTGTAAGGACTTCTATTTGATTCCAGCTGTGATTATGTATGATTTCAAGTTTGAAATTATCTAGAAAAGTGGTAGTTTATTTCTTGTGCTTATGCAAATGTTATTTAAAAAAAAATCTCTCATGTTTACTAATTTTATTTACCTTCTAGTAAATTCTTATGGAGGGATGTTACATAATGGACTTCTTTTGACATCTTGTAATGGTTGTTTGTTTTGGTTTTGGTTCAATTTGGAATTTTTTTGTTGAAGTGAGGCTATGTTTTGCAAAACTTGATCTATGATAAAACCATTGCTTGACATGTTTTGGGAATGTGGTGAATATGGTGGGATTGTGTATGTGCTTGGTGGACCACTATGTTGCAAATTTATGAGAGGGGATGAAATTTGAGGTGTAACATGTGAGGACCCAAAACCATAGGGATTTCCATTGGAAATCCCTAAGGTTGGACTTATGCTAATGTTTTGTTGTATCATGGAAGTGACAATTGGGTTTGTGTATGTGGGGATAGAAGTTATAGTTGTAGGGAGAGAGACTTGACTTCCTCCTTGACTTTGCGTGTATCCCAAATCTTAAGTGCAACTAATCATTGTAGGTACAATAGCATCAACTCTATGGGTTAGGCTATGCAAAACCTCTAAACCTCGAGCATCGCTAATTAATCTAATCATGTTATCTATTATAGGGATAGCTATTCGAGCTAGATATTTAGTACTCACATAGTCTTGAAGTCCCTCTAAACCTTTGTCCAATTGTTTCAGTTTGTCTTCGAGAACAGAGGTAAAAATAGTCTCAACATCCATAAAATGGTTGATTATAAAGTTGTCATTTGTATTGTAGTATTAGGGATACAGTCCAAAATGGACTGAGAATTGGCAATACCTTGCATGAAAGATTTGGAAGACTACTGATCCACAACGGATGTAACAACAACACATGATACCAGAAGTCTACAACTACATCTCACTGAAGTATTGGCAATAGGAGACCAGGTCATGAAGCTCATGTGAGTTGCAAAACACTAAGTGTACCCAATATGAGCACAACAATCAAATAATCACAACAAAACAAACAAAACCCAAAGTCAGACAAAAAATAGAGAAACATAAATATGAGAAAAAATTGTTTTAGCCAACAATAGAAGGATAGAGCTGCCCAAGGGTGCCTATGTCCTGGACAGGGTGTTAGGAATTTGAAATTTTGACTGTGTATGATATTGTTCAAGGTTTCTAGGTCTATCGACAAATAGGTCTAAAAGTGAGTGTTTTCTAGAATTTAATTGATTTATGCCAATGCAAATGTATAACAATGTGTGGACAATAAATGATAGTTTCGAATGTAATTTTCTGATCTAAAATGTAACAATTGACTGATTATAAGATAGTAAAATATGAAAATGTTGATTTTGATGCAATTTTGAATCAAAATAATGTAATTTTTTCACTTTTTTGAACTATACGAAAGATGGCTAAATACATGCAATTAAGAATTCCAAATAAGAGATCTACAAGCATAGACTAAAGACACAAAGATAAAGACCTGAGTAAAAATTTGTTGATCCAAGTGTAGCAAGATAGAGGCGCCCAAGGGTGCTTATGTCCTTGATAGGGTTTTTGAAAACTAAAAATTTGAATGTTTCTCAAACTATCTAAGGGTTTTGTTTCTATGTGCAAACAAGTCTACAACTGAGTATGTTTCTAGAATTTTTACAATTTTAGACAATATGATTCAAATGCAAATGTGTAACAATGTTTGGATAGCAAATGACAATTGTGAAAGCAATTTTGAATGTAGATTTGACCTAAATGACTAAAAGTAATCCTATTACAACCTATGATGCAATATGATATGTAATTTTTATTTATTTTTTGTTCTTTTTATGATGCAAAAGATGAAACCCCAAGTGAACAATGCAATACAATCCAAACCTGAAACCTGCACACTCAAAGAGAGGAAGGGTTGTGTCATTTAGAGGCTTGCCTTAGTCAAACCCCATGTTAGTGTTTCCACTTCCACAATGGAAATGTAAATGATAGAAATGATAAATGATAGTATGGAATGATGAATCAATGAAGTGTTGCAACTCACCACCCTTCAATGGCTTCCTTGAAGGATTGAAGTGATGCACATCACCTAAAGGTCTTAGATCTTGCTTGCTTGATTACTTGAATTGCTTGAGTTGCTTTGATACCTACAACAAGGGTTGGCCTTCACAAATAATGATAAAATGAACATGAATAAACTTGCATAGTATTTGACATGATGTTTGGATCTTGAATTACTACAATAAAATCATTAAAATGTTGCTCTTGACTTGCTTGATAGTGCTCTTGACAATAATTCTTTCTCTCAATTATTTGTTAGATTTGAAATGATGTAATAACTAGGTATTTATAGGCATTTATTCAATTTCTCACAAATTAGATCTTGATAGCCAACATTTGTAACTTGAATGTCAAATTTTAAAATGTCAACACCAACATATTCAAATTTTGAGCTCGATAAATAGAGGAACAAAGTTTCCAAAGGGTGTCCCAGTCTTGACCCTTTTTTCTAGGGATTTAGGTGTCAGGGATAAAACATTAAATAAGTGCATTTGTTTTATGCTTGTAATTTATCAAAAAATGGTAAAAATAGGCCTTAGAATGCATCATTTAGAAAATTAGGGGGTCAATTAGGCTCAATAGTTTAGTTGGAGCAAAACATACTATGAAATTATCAAGAGTGATAAATTTTGATGCTACAATTTCCAAGGATTAGTTAATGAGCCTTAGGATATCTTAAAGGTCCCAAAAGATGGATTAACTGATGTTTTGATCAAAAGATCCAAAAGTGATACTTGGCAGACGCATTCAAAGACAAACCAAAAACAAAGAAATGACTAAGGGGATAACTATTGGAAAGTAGAGGACATTGGAAGAATCCTCAAAGAAGATGTCAAAATGAAATTTATTTTTGGAATATAAGAGGGCTCAATAGTCCTCATAAACAGTTAGCCCTAAGAAACTATGTTAGGGAGCACAAGCTTGATATACTATTACTACAAGAAGTTAAAATGAAAAAAACTAAATTTGAACTCATTCCTAAAAATATTTGTCCTAATGCTCACTTTTCCTTTAGTTATGTTGATGGGGCCTTGGGAGGCCTTGTTTTTATGTGGAATCCAAATAGACTAAGTGGATATGAACTATTTCAAATTAACAATAGCTTGGGGGTTCATTTCACCCATTATGGGTCTACCTAGATCCTAATAAATATTCATGCCCCTAATGTGAGGAACGCTAGGAAAAGTATATGGCTTGAAATTATAAACAAGATTTAAAATAATAAAGAGGCATGTTGGTTTCTTGCAGGAGACTTCAACTCTCTTTTATACCCCTCTGAAAAATGTGGGGGTCTTAAGGATTACTTTGATAGCATGGCAGACTTGGAAGACCTTTCAAGTACTATTGGGCTTGTGGATATGGATTTATAGGGTCAAAAATTTACATGGACTAATAGGAGACTTGGAGAGAACCTTATATAGGTTAGGCTTGACCGGTTCTTGTTCTCCCCTAATTGGGATGCTCTTCTTAGTTCTAGCTTGTAGGCTCTCCCCCAAAATATTTTTTTATCAAAACCCTCTTTGACTCATTTTGAATGAACATCCTGATGTTGAACCCCTCCCCTTCCATTATGAGAAAATGTGGAGTTCTCATCCAGACTTTAAAAATAAAATTTCTACTTGGTGGAATGTCCCAATTCATGGATCACCCATGTTTAGAGTTTTTCAAAGAGTTAAGTATATCAAAAATATGGTGAAAGGTTGGAGCAAGTGGATTTTTGGGGATGTCTTCCATCAAAAAAGGGATCTCACAGTTAAACTTAAAGAGGCCCGTACCAAAATGGAAAATGGGTATATTAGTGAGCAAACCTACCATGAGGAGAAGGGTTACCGCACTAAAAGGGACAAAATCTTGAAAAAAGAAGAAATATTTTGGAAACAAAAGTCCAAAATTCAATGGTTGAAAGAAGGGGACCGCAACTCTTTCTTCTTCCACACCTCTACTCTCAAACACAAAAAATAAATCAAATAAAGAAGTTGAAGGATGATTTGGGGGTGGAAGAAACTACTCCTACTCAGATTGGTCAATTGGCCTCTGGATTTTTTCAACAATCCTTTTCTAAGCCTGATGTCATTCCTAACTCAACTTTTGATGACCAATTACTAAACTACATTCCCCATACCTTAACCAAATTGGATAATGACACTATTCTTAGGGTTGTCACTCCTAAGGAAGTCAGGCTAGCAATTTTCAGCATGGGAGCCTTCAAGGCCCCTAGATCAGATGGTTTTCCTTTGGCCTTCTTTCAAGAGTATTGGGAGATTGAGGGAGAATATATACTCCTTGCTGCGAAAGATTTTTCAAGTTGAGCAAACTTCTAAAATAGTTGAACCATTAATTTTTGGTCCTTATTCCAAAAAATGAAGACCCTCAAACCATGGCTGACTTTAGGCCCATTAGCTTGTGCAACATCATATATAAAATCTTCTCTAAAATCCTTGCCAATCGCCTAAAACATTTTCTTGAAAAAATGATTAGTCCTTGCCAAAAAGGTTTTGTCCCAGGTTGCCACATTATGGATGTTGTCATTTCCACACATGAAATCCTTCACTCTATGGATAGATGTAATAGTTATGGTATGGATTTCAAAGTTGACATTTCCAAAGCATATGACAAAGTGTTGTGGATTTTTCTGCTCAAAGTGTTAGCTAGGTTTGGCTTCAATCACACTGTTGTTAATCTTATTTTTAAATGTATATCTACAATCAAGTATGTTGTTCAGGTTAATGGGGTTCCACATGGTTTCTTCAATGTTGGAAAAGGGATAAGACAAGGAGATACTCCTTTCTCCCTTTCTCTTTATTATGGTTGTTGATGTCTTGAGCTGAAATATTTCAAGAATGTTAATGAATGGTATTTTTCAACTTCCCTTGAACTAACAATTTGTCGATGACATCATCCTCTTCGGAAAATCTTTGATGGTGGAAGCCAATAAATCGAAGGATTGCCTAAATAATTATGCCTCTAGCTCTGGTCAATGCATAAACTACAATAAGAGCATGATCTACTTCTTCAACAACCCTCAAGCCCTTCAAGACAAAGTGACTATTGTTCTAGGCTATAAGAGTGCTTCCCTTCCTTCAGTGTACCTTGGCCTCCCTCTCACGATTAAGGAAGTCACCCCTAGCTTTTGGAACTCAATTTTGGAAATGATGCGGAGAAAATTGTCTAGATGGAAAGGCTCTATTTTGAGCAATGCTAGTAAGTTGCAGCTTCTAGTTGTCGCTCTTCGAGGTATCCCTATGTACTTTCTATCCATTTTAAAAATTCTTAGATATATTACAGAGAAATTTGAAAGAATACAAAGGAACATTCTTTGGTCGAGTATGAAGGTAAATAAGAATTTGGATTTTTTGAGTTGGGATACTATCTATCTCCCTAAATCCGGTGGTGACCTTAGTATAACAAAAATCCAACCTACTAACAAAGCCCTTCTTGTGAAAGTTACTCGGGACTTGCTAAGGAATAGGAAGGATTGGTGCACATTGATGAATGTGAAGTATCTCAATAACAACCTTTTGATCAGTTGTCTCTCAGATGGCCATCTCCATGGTTCTTTTTTATAGAACAATATTCGTAGTATCAAAAGGTTGTTGAACTTTGGGCTAAGATGGAAACTTAACAATGGTAGAAAAATTAAGTTATGGGAGGACCCCTGGTTGCTTGAAATACCCCTCAATCAATCTAAATTTAGAAATTTGATGGCCCCTACCTCTACCTTTTTTGGAATAAATGTGATAGACTACTTGTGTGGATAGTAGGGTTCCATGAGGTGGAAGATATTAGAGAGTTTTTGCACTCACTCCCTAGAGTTAAGGCATCTTTCTAAGACTCTTCAAGACACTCTCTCTCTAACCAGAATACCCATTTACGCTCAGGAGGATGAATTCTACTAGACAAGGGAAAGCAAGTGTAATCTCTCAATAAATTTTTCTTATAGATAGTCTCTATTACACCTTGTCTTATTGTTACCAAGTTACTTTTACCTTCACAGATAAATAGGATGATGAATGCAAATCACGATTTTGATATGTTTGATAAATGAATGGAATACTAAAATAGGTATTAAGATGTTATTGCTTTGAAGGAGTAATTATGTTTATATTGATAAAGTACAATGAAAGAATATGTATTGCAATGTGAATATTCTAATGCTTTGTTGATGCAAAAATTTTATGATGCAAGTGGATTTCATGTGAATGTCTAACTACTATTGCAAATATGCTAAGTTGGATGTAGGTATAGGTCCACACCTTCGAAAGGGAGGGGAAGTATCACTCAGGAGAATATTTTTGGTCCGGTAACCCTTAATAAACCTATATTGAGCTTTCACACACACACCTCTAGTTTAGTGAAGTCGAGTCAAGACAATTTGAAAAATAGTAAGTTACCTTTACTCTTGTTAGTGCAAGATCTTGTCTAAGAATGTTAGTGTTTGGGGGTAAATTAAATGAATTTGGTTTTATTCTCTAGTTTCTTGGTTGTTCATGATTTGAGTTAAATGACTGAGTTTCTTTGATATGTGTGAGTTCTTCTTTGCTTATTTTCTAATCGATGATTAGATATATATATATATATATACATGCACGTGAGTATAAACAATAAACCATGCATGAGTACATCGTTTACATAGGTAAATTGAATGGACATATACCACACATATTTTTATGTATGTATATACATATCAGTTGATGAAAATATAATTATACATATTTTGTATATGTATATGTATGTGTATATATGTGTTTAAGTTTGGATAATAAGGTAATGGTATATGTATATATGTAATACATATATATATATATATAAATATAAAATTACTTATATATATTTGAATGGCTTTATATGTTTTTTTATTATCTTATGAATATAATATTATATATATTATATATATAGTGAATCAATTATCATAATGTAAGTCGATTGATAGAAATCGATTAATATATGAATCGATGGGGTATATCGATTATTATTTATACCGTACAATAGCTACGACTATTGTAAATAAACTTGTTTTGTAAAGTATACACAACATAACAATGGGTCCGATGCTTTTAAGGAAATTATGGGTCGATTTAGGTGAGCCATAGGGAGTCTCATATATGATACAAGGTGTAGCTTTTAGTGGACTTTAAGTAGTGAATATAATAAGGCTTAGGGTGACAATAAAGCACTTGTGATATGTATGGCGTGTGGAAATGGGTTGCAAGAAATAGTCAAAAGTATTGAAGGCAATTTGAAACACATTTAAAAGCTTTCACTTGGTCTTTTATTTGAATTACCAAATAACATGTAAGAAGTTTATGTGGCGCCAAATTATAAATGATTGCATACCTTTAGAAGTCTATTTTGATAGTTTGTCCAACGATGGAAACCAAATTGAATGGGAGAATAAGTCAAGTAGAAGCTGGCGTAGAAAGAGTTGACCTGTGTGATTATTTACCTTGCATATCTAAATTATACTCTTGCTTTCCATGAATGAAACGACTTGTTGTGCAAACTAGTTGAGTCTTAAGTTTGTAATCTTCCACCTTTTATTTATCATGCTGAGTCGAATCAATTGAACTGAGAAGTGTCGATTCTATTACCCTATTTCTAGCCTGTAGATATTGATTTTTATGTATAAATAGAGGCATTATTTACCTCAAAGGGATGTATATTTGTATTTTGTTGTTATTTTCTGAGAGTTGCTCTATTCTTCTAAGTTTTGTGAGAGATTTTGAGAGAGTTTGTGTAAGATTTTTAGTGAGATAATTTGTGAGGGTATTTGGAAGGGTGGAAGTGATTTGTTGCCAAGCTGTAAGCTAAATTGAGGAGGCTAAGTTTGGAATCCAGCTAGATCAATTTGGAGCTTTGTACTTACAAGCATGTTGAATCTTACTCCCTTATGCTTTGTTTGACTTTGGAATGTTTTTGTGATGCTCGAATGTTCTTGGATATTACAAGCTTTGATGGAATCTATCTATTAGGTTAATGCTTTTATATAACCTATATGGGATTTTATATGATGTGTTTCTATTTAGACTTTACGTAGTTAGTCTATACTATATGTACAATGAGTGAAATATGAAACATTTAACATAACGATGTCTTGAAATGACTTGACTTTGTTAGATTATAAGGTTAGGAAAACCCAGTGAAGGGATTATCTTATGCATAGAAATGACCTAGTAGAAATGCCAGGTTAAATAAAAATAAGAAAATAGGTTATTCCCGGGATTAGGTTGAATCCAATGAAGGGGATAGCCTATGCATAAAATATGAATGATCTTAACAAATCGAGCTAGAATGGTAGATGAGCATGTGACGTCTATTCCGAAATAGGGATGATGAATACTTTGGCCAAAGTGATGTAGTTTTCCACTAGTTACACTATTAGTTCATTATGTTACCTTTGAGCATGGTAGTCTGGGATTGTCATACACATAGAATATAGAAATTGTATCATAAAGTTCTAGTTATGTAGGACACAACACCAACTCAGGATTGGCTAGTATTTTGAGGTTTCCAGACCAAAGCTCTTCGTCGAAGGGTAGGGCCATCTTACCATATGTGGTAGATATGTGGAATAGTGTTTATTTCAAATGTGCATGATATCTTTTTTTAAAGATAATTTTTTTATTGCTATGTGATGTCATCATGAATTATTTCACTTGTGCTTAAAACCTAGAAAATTATTTGAGTGGAACAATTGGCATGTTACAGTCTATGCAAGGAACTCATAATAGTGTTTGGAAATAGGTTTGGAACATACATCTTACACAAAAAATTAATTTCTTTGGTGAACTACGAGTCATAACAGGATACTCGCATAGGAAAACTTAAGAAAAAGGGGATTTCAAATCCCTAATAGATGTATGCTATGAAAAAATGATGGGGAGTCTATCCCTCACCTATTACTCTATTGTCTGTTTGTTGTTGAAGTTTGGGAGTCTGCCTTGCAAAATTTGGGTATCAATTGGACCATGAATGAAGATCTTAAGAGCTTTATGGATAACTAGCTCTATCCCTATTACCACCCTTTACCAAAATAAATTTGGCAACAAGCCCCCCATGATATGTTGATGTCTATTGAAGGAAAGGAATGATAGGATTTTTTGAAATATTGAAAAAAGCCATAAGAAGGTTTTTAGTATTTACTTTAGACTAATTAGTAAGAGTATATCCTTGTTTATTTGGGAACCTCCAGACAAACCTCCCTCAACTTTGGAAATCACTATGGATAACTCATGGAACAAGACTTTGGATCTCAACTCCTTTGACAACTCAAAAGCCTTGGCTAGGCTAAATACTGTTTGGAAACCCCCCCTCAATGGTTGGCACAAACTTAATTTTTATGGTGTTGTGAAAGGCAATCCTGGCTTGGCTAACATCAGGGGCATCATTAGAGATCAAAATGGCAAAATGATTGTTGGGTTTGTTGGTAGTATTGGGGTTAAAACCTTAATGATAGTAGAGGCAAGAGTGTTACTGAGTGGAGTCAAAATTTTTGTTACTCTAGGTATAAAGAATATACACATGGATGGAGACTCCAAATCTATGATTGACTCTATCAACAAAAATCATTTTCGAGGTTGAAATATTAGGGATATGGTGGTTTATATACACTCCTCGCTCAACAAATTTGAAATAATGAAGCTAACTCACACCTTTCGATAAGGCAACAATGTTGCTAACTCTTTGGCTAAGCTGGGATCTTCTTGGAATTTCCTCAAAATGTTGGAGGAATTTGGTGGGCCTCTCCTTGAATGTTCAAGTATTTATCCTTAAAGAGAAAAATAAACTTAATCATTTATGATGATGACTAATACCTCCTTCATGGGTTGGACAGTTTGTCACCATTGTGTTTGGTATGATGTGGACAATGTATGATGAGATGGTTAGGTACGTTTGGGTGACTGGAATGTGGTCTGAGGTTTATTTTCTGCCTAGCTGGATTCCCCATGGGATTAATGTGATTTCTTGTCAATTGTATGAGGCTTCTCCCAAATTTAAGAGTTCATTATTTATTTGGAACATGCAAGCGGCTAAAATATTTGGTAACCCTCTCAAACCTTTAGCTAATTATGGCTCAATAATTATTACTTTTGATGTCATGATGGCTCCTCACTCTGCCTCGAAGTATTTCATCACTGCTTATTATTGCTCTGCTACTCTAAGTCCCTCGAAAATGCCTAATCGTATGTGGGAAGATCTCATAGCCTTAATTAGGTAGGATATGCAGATTTTTTATGACGGTTATCCCTTTGATAAGATTATCGTGTACATTGAACTTTTGCATTTTGAAAATATCTTATCTTTGTTACCTCTACTATCATTCACTCCTCTCTATGCTTGAACATGGGTGGTAATCATGTGAGAACCGAACTAGGATCCTATAAATAATTTTTCCAAGATGTTTTGGTTTGGCACATTTGTGTGGAAAGGTGGTATAACCCTTAATGGAGAGTTTAAAAGGCCATGATGAGAAACTTTCTATTCAATTTTCTAATGGTTGGTATGACAAAAGGGTTACTATAGGAGGCATTTATTTAGAGACTAATGAAGATGTTATGACCAAGGCCATGAGGCTTTCCTATTCTAGGCAGAAGCTTAAGAAGCACACGAAGGTGCAAGACAACGATAGTTTGTAAATATTCCTCGAGGAGAATGAGTGACCCACTAAAATCCATGCAATTTTTGACTGGAGCAAACTTCCTGCTCTATGGGATCAGGTGTGCCTTTCTATAATGAAATGTATCACCTTAGAAGGTTGTTTCAATTTTTTTTATTTCTATCATTTATTGTTGTTGAATCATCTCTGCCATAGGTTGCTTATTAGTTTCTTATTTTTTTCTAATTTCATCCCTTGAAAGCTCGATCAAGGAAACCATGGAACTAGCCGCTAAGAATCTTGATAAACCCCTTCCTTTACCCCTCCACCAAGGGCTTATCCTTTGTATCTTCCATTTTCACCTTGCCCTTTGCCCTCCAAAACCCATTTTTGTAGTCAGAATTGAGGAACTCGAAGCTTCTAACCCTTCCCCTTCAAAACCCTCCCCAGTCGTTTATGTGGGATCCAAGAGGAAGCTCCCTCCCGTTGCCACCCAACATCCTATTGATACTAAACCTAAGCCTCCTACTAAAAAGAAGAAGGGTAATACGGGGTTGGATCAAACCAAGGCCACCACCGGGCTCTGCGAATTAAAGAACACCCCTACTAAGAAAGGGGGGAAAATGCCTACCAAAACCAAAATTGATCAAAAGAAGGGTAAAAAGCATTACATTATATAATGAGGAACCTCCCATGGATAATGATGAGGATTAAACTGAGTCCAAAGATTTTGAGGAGGAAACTGTGGTGGTCATGAGTGTTGACACGGAGGTGGAACATGCTAGTGTTCAAAGGTTCAATAGGATGGAAAAACATAAACCAGAGGTTCTGGTGGATGACATCTCTAGCAGCTAAGAGTAGGGGAAAGGTCGGGAGGACATCAAGCATGAGATGATCGATGAAATGAAGGAGTACAGGGAAGGACCCAACCACTTCTTGGAGCTAAACCAGATGATTCTAGAAGAGTCCTCTTTGGACTCCTCGAATCATCATGCTCGGGCGAAAGAGACTAACATGATGGATGTTGTGAAGGATGGGGATTCCAATGGCCTGCTTGCTCATGTTTGCACATTAGAAAGAAAGCTTAATAGACTAACCTAGTTCACCATCAATTTCATTCATCACTCGACTGTCACTCTGTCGACAGTGTTGAAGGATGAGGTTAACAAGAAGGCTACTGATTCTGACCCCAACAATAGTTTGGTTGGTGAAGATGTGCTAAAATTCCTCGTGGAGGAATGGGAGGGTATAACTAGGTGATGGGGAGTTCTGTTTGTTTTTTGGTGGGTTGTTATTTTTTTGTCATTGTGTTGTCTTTATGTCTAGTCTATGTGTTGTAATTGGATAATTTTTGTTATTTTCATTTGATGAACTCTAGCTCTTAAGACTATTTTTGTTAAGGATACTGCACCCTGTAAATGGAACTTATATTATCAAAAACTACATTCCATTAGGATATGGTCTTGTACACCATTGCATAAATTATTATATTATAATGTTGTAATTAAATAATTATTTAATTGTGGTGCATCTAGGAGGTGTGTTTAGCCACATTAGATAATTATTTGGGGCAACTTGTAAAGTTATATTGTAACATTAGGTTATTGTTTTATGTGTGGGAGACATAAGATAGTAACTTAATATTCGAGGAAAGCATTTAATAGAGTGAAAACTTAGTACCCAATATTAAATGAAATGTCAATGGTTTTGTGGCACATAGTTTTATCTTACCACTTGGTTGTATTTATCTGAGCTTGTATCTATAAAAGCAAACACATGTTTAGTGGTTAAGGTTGGTTGGATGAGTGAACTATCATTATTGAATCTTTATGAGGAGTACATATGTGAAGCATGGCATGTAATGTGTGGATTCATGCTTGGGCACGTGGAGGATTCATTGGAGAGGCTTGATGCTTCAAAAGTGTCCATGGTAACTTTGTAAGTGCATGCATTATTTTATTGTTGAATAATAAATGGAGTATGGATGCTTTGGAGGTCAATTTTTTCCCTCTTGAGGGTTTCCACGTGGTATATCTTATGTTATCTTGTGACTTTTTTTTTAATTTTAATCTATGCATTATGGTTATTATGTAAACTTGTATGCATGTTTTTCTCTCATGGGGTTATGTAGGAAATGGATTAAATGAACTAGACATTATTGTATGATTTCCTAACAAGTGGTATCAAAGCTTTCATGGTTGTGGGAGGTGTGAGCTCCCAAGTTTTGTTATAACCCTTGTTTGAGTATATTTGGTGCAAAGTTGAATCCATAGCTATGCGAGATAGATTTGAGGCATTACAAGATATGGAAGAGAATGTGCAAGTGTTATTTTGCAGATTTAGGTTTTTGGGGTTTGCAGATTTGTTGGGTTTATTATATATTTGAGAATTGAAAATTTTGGGTCAAAAGAGGTTTTTGGATTGTGCTTTCATATGAGGGTTTTGTAGAGGAAATTTCACATATGACCTCTTGAGGAAAAATAGACCTCACTGTCGAATCTAGGATGGTCAAGAAATAAAAATTGATATAAAATTTTCCCTATTTTGGCCACTGTGAAAAAATGCATTTTTTCCCCTACCCTATTTAGTTGTACGACTGTATGGTTGTCTAATTCGGCATAATTTTTTTTTAAAAAAAAAAATTACCTATAGACTTAAAATATTTGAAAATTTTAAAGTAAATAATTTTTTTTATTAATGTGAGGGGGAGGGGGTGGTTTGCGGACCCCCTGCCACAGTACACCTTGTACTAACAAGGTACTGACACTTGCAGGGGTGTCATCCCTATCGGCTAACAGTGACTCCCTAGTGGTAGGGTTGTTGGGCAAGTGGGGCCTTTTGCCTCCCAGTTCCCACCCTCGATTCGGCGAGGTCCCTACCCACCCCCTGCAGGCATAAAGAAAATTTAAACCATAGTTAAATTAAAAACACTTTTAAATCATATTTCAAATTGGCCAACATTTTGTCACCTCCTCCAACAAAGCACCACCTAGGTGTCGCTGGTGAGATGATGGTGGCTCTACCTAGGGGCCATAAGGCTGTCACACATAAGCCTAATTGGAGAAGCTTTTTTCAAACATGCATAAATTTTGCCCAAGATGTTATATTTTTAACTTCCAATAATCGACAAAAACCTGTCTTTGAGAACTACACGGCGGTAGGGATTTTGTTCCACGAGTTTTTTGTTTTTATTAGTTTTTGGGGTCTGAAATCTAGATGTTCTCTTGTACATGGTTTTGAGCATAGCTTTTGTATACAAAATCAGATTTTTTGTTTTGAATAGGCATTAGAGAGCATGTGAAGTGTACTAAATAGTGGATCAGGTAGATTTTTAGTTTGTCATTCAAAGAGAGTATTTAACTTGGTTTATCACTTTTAAGTGCCTAATATTTGGGGTGTGATTGTGTGGGCATCCAAACAAGTCAAGAGGTGAAACCTCGAGGAATTACATGTTATTATGTGATATTTACGATGGTACAATTGATTATTATTTTGATGCATTCTAATACAAGTTCATAGGTGTTTCTAGAGTTAGACCTTGTTGGTGATAGGTACATAGTTTATCTTCTATTTTGAGGACATGGGTTGACATGTGTAAAGACTTGGAATCTTGTGTGGGCAATAGTTGAGTGTGAGTACAATGTTGATGATGATTATGGTGTCATGGATATGTAGGTACATTTGAGCATTGGCATAACATGATCATGTATGTGGTTTCTTTGGTGGTGATATGGTTTGGTGTTAGGAGGTTGTTCTTATCTCTTGGATGCTTGTTTGGTTCCTTAAATATGGTTACTAATTTGTAGACATGTTTGTAAAATTAGATCTATGGTTTATTTGGTGTTTGAGTCTTGATGTCTACAAGATTATCTTCTTTGATATCTTAATTTGCAAGTTAGCAATGTGATGATGAGTTTGCATGCTTCATTTTTTAGGATCTTTGAGTTATGCAATTATATGGTTTGGCCACCCATTTGGCTGCATTTGGGTGAATCAAATGTGGATTATCTATATCCATGAGATTGGTTCAATGTTGATACATACTTTGTTAGTTGACCTTGTCTGTTGTCATTTGTGCATTAGTATGTTGCTTTGAGATGAGAGGATAGATGATTAGAGTACCAGGATTGTCAATGTTTAGGACTTGTAGCATGTGGTTTTATCATGATGTCATGATAACTTGGTTACATTTCATTGGTTGCACATTTCAGTGGGAGATTTTAACAGTGATGATTTAGCAATGTAGGATTGACTCTTCATTTTGATGGCAGTTATATCTTCTTGGCTTGGAGATTTTGATTCTACTTGGTACTATTTACACTTTAGTTGTATGTGTGGACCTAGATGATATTCATTTAGGAGATGGTTGTCATGATGCCATGTGTAGCTCGGTATCACAATTCAGTGGGAGTTGTTGGCAGTGATGTGGATTCATCGTTAGTGATAGATGATCTTCTTTAGTGTTTGTGGATGTCTTGGAGGAGCTCTTAGACCTTGTTATTGCAAAAGAGTTATTTCACATTTATAGGTTCACTATTAGGAGATAGTTATCTTCATGTGATTGGAGATGTTGATTCTTAGTTTAGAGTGTGTTTGGTATTATGTCTTGGAATACTCTAGATATTGGTTTGGGTATTGACATGATACATGTTCTCTTGAGACAAAGATGTATGCATTGTTGCATGTGGTCTCCTAGGAGGAGATGGTTAGATCATGATGTCATGTTTGGGTTCTTGATTTTGCAGTTGAAATTTTAATATTGGTCTTGTTGGTTCTCTTAGTATTGAGTAAATTAGTCATTTTATTGGGAGCTTCATGATAATATGGTGTTTCATTTGGATCTTAGCATGGATTGATTGATTTCAGGTGCTCATGGATACTTGGAGACTTAGGCGAGGCTAGAGTTCTCTTGTGATTAGAGACATTTGATTGATACTGTTACTCTTTTGAGGTTTTAGTAGGAAGACCGAGGAGCCTTTACGTGGATATGGACATGATTTCATGATGTTCCTATGGAGGAGATTGTTCTTGGAGTGAGTCGTGATGACTTAGTTATCCTGTAGGTGCATTCTCATTCCTCACTCTTGGTCTACTTAGCAGTTTATCATTTGAAAGGTATTTGTCTATTCTTGCTTTCAGATGTGTTATGTTTCATGCTTTGTTTTCTCGTGGGAATAAGTCTTGGGCCATGATTATTGATTTTTGGAGACTCGTTTAAAGATTGTTTAGCATGATTTTTTATCACTTTATCTTTCATAGATATGGATAGGTGGTTCTGGAGGATTCATTTTGAGAGATGTTTAACATTGTTATCTCCTTATGCATATGAGTTTATTTATGTTATCATTCATTGATGAGGAGTTTTAGGAGATGTTCATTGGGTTGATTTCCTGATTTGGGAATGGATACATTGAGTTTTATTTCCTTGGTTAAAGAGGCTTACATCCGTGTTGATATTACATGATTCATGTGTTGCATTTGATCTTTGAGATTGAGTGGATGGGTGTTGTTGAGGCTTTTTATTTGGGGTTGTAAGGAGATCATACTTGTCACAACATTATACTTTTCAAGTGTTGGTAGGACATGTTATGGTTTATAGGTTTTCTATCTTCATCCTATTGTTCCTTCCTGGAGGTTCATGTTTATATGATTTGGGAGGATTTTGGTAACATTTTGTGAGAGAGTATGCAGCTATTTAGGTTGCATGTGTGGATCATTATGTTTGTTATTGGTACTTCATTATTGATCATTTATCACACCTTGATATAGTGTTGATTAGTAGACTTGATATGCCTTGATCATTTTAATATTTGACATTACCCATGTAATGGGAGTTCCCGGATATGTATGTTCTTCATTAACAGGTTTGATAGAAGGAGCTTGTGATTGTGGTTTATGGGTTACATATATTGGCATGAGTTTACTAATGTTGTTAACACCTAGGAGGTATGGATGGTTGGATGTATTAGCATGTGTTTTGGATGTTATTTTTGATCACGTGGGTTTTTTTACCTTCGAAAACAACTTGGAGCCTTTTTTATCACTTGGATTTGATGCTTGTGTTATTGGATTGGTCCATCTTCACATTGGCATGTTTCTTTTCTTCCATAGGTGGCGCATTGGAGGATGGGAGAATTTCTTGCTTCAGATGGTGGTCACTTTGGTTTTATTGGAGGTATCTTGATGGAGCATGATAACATGATTGAGATCTTTGAGTTATGCAATTGTGTGGGTTGGCCACCCATTTGGTTGCATTGGGATGAATCGGATGTGGATAATCTATATCCATGAGATTGGTTCAGTGTTGATATAGACTTTGTTAGTTGACCTTGTATGTTGCCATTTGTGCATTAGTATGTTGTTTTGAGATGAGAGGATGGATGATTAGAGTACCAGGATTATCAATGTTTGGGACTTGTAGCATGTGGTTTTATCACGATGTCATGATAACTTGGTTACATTTTATTGGTTTCACATTTCAGTGGGAGATTTTGACAATGATGATTTGGTAATGTAGGATTGATTCCTGATTTTGATGGTAGTTGTATTTTATTGGCTTGGAGATCTTGATTCTACTTGATATTATTTGCATTTTAGTTGCATGTGTGGACCTAGATGATCTTCATTTAGGAGACGGTTGTCATGATATCATGTGTAGCTCGGTATCACAATTTAGTGGGAGTTGTTGGCAGTGATGTGGATTCATCATTGGTGATGGATGATCTTATTTAGTGTTTGTGGATGTCTTGGAGGAGCTCTTAGATCTTGTTATTGCAGAAGAGTTATTTCACATTTATAGGTTCACTATTAGGAGATAATTATCTTCATATGATTGGAGATGTTTATTCTTGGTTTAGAGTTTGTTTGGTATTATGTCTTGGATTACTCTAGATATTGGTTTTAGTATTGGTATTGTTCTATTGAGACTAGGATGTATGCATTATTGCATGTGGTCTCCTAGGAGATGGTTAAACCATGATGTCATGTTTGGGTTCTAGATTCTGCAGTTGAAATTTTGAAATTGATCTTGTTGGTTCTCTTGGTATTGAGTAAATTGGTCATTTGCTTGGGAGCTTCATGATAGTATGGTGTTGCATTTGGAGCTTACCATGGATTGATCCATTCTCATGGATACTTGGAGACTTAGGTGAGGCTAGAGTTCTCTTGTGATTAGAGACTTTTTCTTGAGATTGTTACTCTTTTGAGGTTTTAGTAGGAAGAGCGAGGAGCCTTTACTTGGATATGGATGCGATTTAATAATGTTCCTATTGAGGAGATTGTTCTTGGAGTGAGTTATGATGACTTAGTTATCTTGTAGGAGCATTCTCATTCTCCACTCTTGATCTACTCAACAGTTTATCATCTGAAAGGTATTTGCCTATTCTTGCTTTCAGATGTGTTATGTTTCATGCTTTGTTTTCTCATGGTAATGAGTCTTGGGCCATGATTACTAATTTTGGGAGACTCATTTGAGGATTGTTTAGCATGATTTTTTATCACTTTATCTTTCATATATATGGATAGGTGGTTCTGGAGGATTCATTTTGAGGGATTTTTAGCATTGTTATCTCTTTGTGCATATGAGTTTATTTATGTTATCATTCATTGATGAGGAGTTTTAAGAGATGTTCATTGGGTTGATTTACTGATTTGGGAATGGATACATTAAGTTTTATTTCCTTGGTTAGAGAGGCTTACATAAATGTTGATATTACATGATTCATGTGTTGGATTTGATCTTTGAGATTGAGTGGACGGGTGTTGTTGAGGCTTTTCATTTGGGATTATAAGGATATTGTATTTGTCACAATGTTGTACTTTTGAGGTGTTGGTAGGACATGTTATGGTTTATAGGTTTTCTCTCTTCATCCTAATGTTCCTTCCTTGAGGTTCATGTTCATATGATTTGGGAGGATTATGGTGACATTTTGTGAGAGAGTATGTAGCTATTTAGGTTGCATGGGTGGATCATTATGTTTTCTCTTGGCACTTCATTGTTGATCATTTATCACACCTTGATATAGTGTTGATTGGTAGACTTGATATGCCTTGATCATTTTCATATTTGACATTACCCATGCAATGGGAGTTCTTGGATATGTATGTTCTTCATTAATAGGTTTGATACAAGGAGCTTATGATTGTGGTTTACGGGTTGCATATATTGGCATGAGTTTACTAATGCTGTTAAAACCTATGAGGTATGGATGGTTGAATGTACTAGCATGCATTGTGGATGTTATTTTTGATCATGTGGGATTTTGACCTTTGACAACTTGGATCCTTTGTTATCACTTAGATTTGATGCTTGTGTTCTTGGATTGGTGCATCGTCGCCTTGGCATGTTCCTTTTCTCCCATAGGTGGAATTTTGGAGGATGGGAGAAGTTCTTGCTTCAGATGGTGGTCACTTTGGTTTTATTGGAGGTATCTTGATGGATCATAATAACATGGTGGATATCTTTGAGTTATGCAATTGTGTGGGTTGGCCACCCATTTGGTTGTATTAGGATGAATCAGATGTAGATTATCTATATCCTTGAGATTGGTTGAGTGTTGATATAGAATTTGTTAGTTGACCTTGTCTATTGTCATTTGTGCATTAGTATGTTGCTTTGAGATGAGAGGATGAATGATTAGAGTATTGGGATTTTCAATGTTTGGTACTTGTAACATGTGGTTTTATCACGATTTCATGATAGCTTGGTTACATTTCATTGGTAAATTTTAGTGGGAGATTTTGACAGTGATGATTTTGCTATGTAGGATTGATTCTTGATTTTGATGGCAGTTGTATTTTCTTGGCTTGGAGATCTTGATTCTACTTGGTACTATTTACATTTCAGTTGCATGCGTGGACCTAGATGATCTTCATTTAGGAGATGGTTGTCATGATGCCATGTGTGGCTCAGTATCATAGTTCAGTGGGAGTTATTGCCAGTGATGTGGATTCATTATTGGTGATGGATGATCTTATTTAGTATTTGTGGATGTCTTGGAGGAGATCTTATATCTTGTTGTTTCACAAGAGTTATTTTACATTTATAGGTTCACTATTAGGAGATAATTATCTTCATGTGATTGGAGATGTTGATTCTTGGTTTAGAGTTTATTTGGTATTATGTATTGGATTACTCTAGATACTAGTTTGAGTATTGACATGATACATGTTTTATTAAGACCAAGATGTATGCATTGTTACATGTGGTCTCCTAGGAGGAGATGCTTAGATCATGATGTCATGTTTGGGTTCCTCATTCTGGAGTTGAAATTTTGACATTGGTCTTGTTAGTTTTCTTGGTATTGAGTAAATTGGTTATTTTTTGGGAGCTTCATGATAGTACGGTGTTTCATTTGGAGCTTAGCATGGATCGATAGATTTCAAGTGCTCATGGATACTTGGGGACTTAGGTGAGGCTAGGGTTCTCTTGGCATTTGCTTGAGACTGTTACTCTTTTGAGGTTTCAATAGGAAGACCAAGGAGCCTTTACTTGGATATGGACGTGATTTCATGATGTTCCTACAGAGGAGATTGTTCTTGGAGTGAGTCATGATGACTTGGATATCCTGTAGGAGCATTCTCATTCCCCTCTTGGTCTACTCAATGGTTTATCATCTAAAAGGTATTTGCATATTCTTGGTTTTAGATGTGTTATATTATATGCTTTATTTTCCCATGGGAATGAGTCTCGGGCCATGATTATTGATTATGGGAGACTCGTTTGAGGATTGTTTAGCATGAGTTTTTATCGCTTTATCTTTCATAGATATGGATAGGAGGTTCTGGAGGATTCATTTTGAGGGATGTTTAGTATTGTTATCTCCTTGTGCATATGATTTTATTTATGTTATCATTCATTGACGAGGAGTTTTAAGAGATGTTCATTGGGTTGATTTCCTGATTTGGGAATGGATACATTGAGTTTTATTTCCTTGGTTAGAGAGGCTTACATCCATATTGATATTACATGACTCATATGTTGCATTTTATATTTGAGATTGAGTGGATGTGGTGTTGTTGAGGCTTTTCGTTTGGGGTTGTGAGGAGATCATACTTGTCATAGAATTGTACTTTTGAGGTATTGGTAGGACATATATGGTTTATAGGTTTTCTCTCTTCATTCTATGGTTCCTTCCTGGAGGTTCATGCTCATATGGTTTTGGAGGATTGTGGTGACATGTTGTGAGAGAGTATGTAGTTATTTAGGTTGCATGTGTTCATTATGTTTGTTCTTGGTACTTCATTGTTGATCATTTATCACACCTTGATATAGTGTTGATTGGTAGACTTGTTATACCTTGATCATTTTCATATTTGACATTACCCATGCAATGGGAGTTCCTGGATATGTATGTTCGTCATTGATAGGTTTGATACATGGAGCTTGTGATTGTGGTTTATGGGTTGCATATGTTGGCATGAATTTACTAATGTTGTTGAAACCTAGGAGGTATGGATGGTTTGATGTATTAGCATGCATTATGGATGTTATTTTTGATCATGTAGGTTTTTTACCTTTGACAACAACTTGGAGCCTGTGTTATCACTTGGATTTGATGCTTGTGCTCTTAGATGGGTGCATCTTCACCTTGGTATGTTCCTTTTCTTCCATAGGTGGAACGTTGGAGGATGGGAGAAGTTCTTGATTCAAATGATGGTCACTTTGGTTTTATTGCAGGTATCTTGATGGAGCATAAAAACATGGTGGAGATTAATGTGGTTTCATGTATGGCTATGACAATGTATTTTATTGATCGACCCATACAACAAGTGGGAGAATGTTAGGATATGGTGTTGTACACCATTGCATAAATTGTTATATTATAATGTTGTAATTAAATAATTAATTAATTATGGTACACATTGGAGGTGTGTCTAGCCACATCAGATAATTATTTGGGGTCACTTGTAAAGTTTTATTGTAACATTGGGTTATTATTTTATGTGAGAGACATAGGATAATAATTAAATATCTAGGGAAAGCATTTAATAAAGTGAACACTTAGTACCCAATGTTAAATGTTAATGGATTTGTATTCACGTGGTTTTGTGGCACATGGTTTTATCTTACCATAGTTTTATTTATGTAAACTTGTATCGATAAAAGCGAACACATGTTTAGTGGTTAAGGTTGGTTGTGTGAGTGGGTTGTAATTATCGAGTCTTTCTAAGGATTACATATGTGAAGCATAGCATGAGATGTGTGGATTCCTGCTTGGAAATATAGAGAATGCATTGGAGAGGATTGATGCTTTAGAAGTGTTCATGGTAACTTTGTAAATGCATGTATTGTTTTAATGTTGAATAATAGATGGAGTATGGATGCTTTGAAGGCTAGGTTTTTCCAAGGTATATCTTGTGTTATCTTATGGCTTGTCTATTTTGATCTATGCATTATGGTTATTCTTAAGCTTGTATGCATGCTTTTCTTTCATGGGGTTATGTAGGGAATGGATTAAATGAACTAAGCATTGTTGTATTATTTACTAACATGTCCAAGGCTTGATTTTGATGATGATAGGGTGTGGACTATATGGATGGTGTGGAAAAAAGATGGTAATGGTATAATGATCAAGGATATACTAACATTTTCAAGGATTTTGATGTGACTCAAAGATGACTAAGGTTGTGACTAAGTGAACAATGAGTGACACGGGGATGTGTACCTTGCACTCAAAGGTATGTTGTGAAAGATTGGACAATGAGACAAATAAAAATATGGATAATAAATGATTGGGGGTGTGGTTAGGATGGATAATGTGAAATAGGAAAGGTATTTGGTTTGATGTGGGAGATGTAAGAAGAAAGTCCTATGAATTATATTAGATGGGAAAAAAGATGTGGGGTATGAACTAGGACTTATGATTTGGAAAATATAGACTAAGTATGTGAGAGTGTTTGGACTATGGTTTTGTGGACTATGAGTTTTGGTGATGAGACCAAGGAAAAATGGATTTAGCACTAATATTGCAAGTAATAGTTATCTTAGAATTAGCTTCAACCTTTGTGTTTTAAGGTACCAATTGGAAATGTATTTTTAAACAAGCAAAATGACTTGAAAAACTAGACTTGACTCAAAATTGGTATGAAAGGTTCACAAAAAAATGCTTGGTATATACAATACAAAATCGAGAAGATACAAAAATAAGCCTAAATTATTTAATGAAAAGTTTTGACTCTTAGTGTGGGCCCATAATGGAAATTAATCCATTAATACTATCTACTCTTGAATGGATAGCTAGATAATGTGAGGTCATGTACCACTTATACACCCCTTACCTTGGAGGATAATGCCTTTACCAAGGTTAGCTCTATCTCACCACATAGAAGTTCTCAAGAGTAAATTCAAGGGGTGATATTATTCCCTTGCACCACACTAGAAGATAATCAAAGGTCTTATGTTTCTATTTATAAGCTCACTAGGGGAAATCCATGAACTAAGGACTCATCTACGATAAGATTAGGAGGGTCTCTCCTCTTCTCTTCACCTCACAAGTCTTGATGGATCAAGGGTCCTAGGGCTCTGCCAAACATTACAATGAATCATTTTTGAGGTACAAATTTATCTCTTCACCCTTTTTATACCACATTAGAAAACATGGTTAAGGTTGCAGACACTTAAAATTGACCACTTTTGTTTGATCAATTTATCCTTATATTGACTAATTTCTACCACATATATTAGTTAAATAATATTCATTATTTTATTAATATTCCCTATCTTTCATTTATATTTTGAGTCATATTATAAGGTAATTAATTTAAATAATTTACATATTCTAGACCATAATATCACATTCATCCATTAAATTGAATAAATACCCTTATTTATTTAATTTAATTCATAAATCCCCTTTTTTCCTCTAAACAAGAATTAAATTAATTCCTATTTTATTCTCACCTCATGTCACATCCTCAAACTCTCCCACTTACAGTCTAATCCTAATCTTAATCACTTACTTGATATATCCCTAATCATGTGCACCTCGATTAAGTATGGTCAAATCTTCCCTCGGCCATCTTGTCCTCTCTCTCATCAATTTTCCCCTTTTGGAAAATACCCCATGTCTTTGGGCACATAGGTCTTTTTTCCAAAATTTTCCAAAAGGAAATTTAATTCCCTTATTCTTTTAACTTCCCTCATTTTGGAGTGTGAAGATAAGATTTTCATTTATGGAAAATCTTTTAAAGTACCTCCAAGGTACCATCTTCTTCGCATCACACCTACACCATCCCATGAGGTGAGATCCTTCACCCTTGATTGTCAACTTGCAACCTTGACCCTCCATTCAAAATCCTAAAATCTATAAAATCCAACACTTAGCCATTATCATCTCTCTCTCTCTCTCTCTCTCTCTCTCTCTCTCTCTCTCTCTCTCTCTCTCTCTCGTGCGCGTTCTCTCTCTCTCTCACACACACACACATTTTATCATTGAAGTAAGATTATTCAATCAAAAAAATTAGTGAGAACACATCCAATCAACTATTGTGGGAACATCTACACAACATGGAGTCTTTTATAGTTTAATTTCATTAAATTATATGCTTGTTTGACTTATTTTGCCCAATCTTGAGTATTTTGCTTGTTATTTGTGTTGTTTGTCTTTTATTGCTTAAATAGTTCACATTGGAATGGATTTCATGCATACACAGGTCATCCCTTGGGGTGATGAAATCTCCAAGCAAGACCCCTAATAAAAATAAAACAAGATAACATGCTTATTTCTAATCCTTAAGATCACCCTAAGGTGTGACAGAAGAGCATACTCAAGTGTACCTTGGGGTTTAAAAGGCACATGTAAATTTTTAATCCAAAACAAAGTGTGTAGGTAAAATTTAACCCATTTTTTATGTGAAAGTAAACAAAATAGACAAATCACATAGAAACAAAAAAATTCTATAATCAAATCTTTAAGAAACGTCTTGTAAAACCCACTTAAGTTAGTGTTTTGTAAGATGGATTTCTTGGACATATAAAAATACCTACACGCAAAGCTAGTAAAAAATAGAAAACAATTTAATCCTATAGAAAAATAAACATAAAAAATAGAATCTTTGTGATTTTGTGATAAAATTAAAAAAATCATTGAAAAATGATAACATATGCACGAGTTATGGATAACTGAAGTCTCAAAACAAAATTTTTAATTTGGGTGAGTATACCTAAATTCTAGAGATTTTTTTTTAAAAATTGACTAGTTATGAAAAAGTTATAGCAATTTTTGTAACATATACTTTTTAAAATTCAAAAGGTGAAGGGGGAGCGCTTAAGCCCCTTGTCGAAAAACCCTTGGTTGGTTAGGTGATTGTTGGCTAGGGTGTCGGGGTGTTAAGGGTTAGATTTAATCACCTTCGAATAGGATGTGACTATCGACAAAGGAACTCGCCTGATCGAGAGCATAGATTGAGCCTTAGTCATATGACCAAGGGGCTTTTAAGGGTAAAAATTGAAGTATGAATGAAATGTAGTTGCAACACAATTTTTAAATAAATTACACTAGTTTTAAAACCCCTAAAAAATTTCCTACCTATAAATTACAAACCTCTCACTCGACTATCATGTATATCCACCCACAACAAATATACACAATTCTACGCATAGGAAGGATACGCATAATATTTCACTCATAACAACATATAATTCTTGTATATATGTTAAACATGATTGTGTATATATTAACACACTATATATGTTCACCCATTTAGATAAATACACAATCTTGAACATATTACCTCGATTATATATGTGTGTGCATACCTTGCAAGAGGATTGTATATGCATTAAATTAAAGAAGGTATTGATGAGGGTAGAATTATGTTATTTTAATTGCTACTTTAAGAGATATTTTAATACACTTGGTGTATTTGATGTTTTGATAAAACCCTTTTTAGCCAATGCAAAGACTAAAGAAATAATGTTTAATTATAAGTGTTTTCTTTCACATGGTATGTTTCTTGGATGGTGAATGTTTCTCTTTTCTTGCATAATGCACATATTTTTGTGACTAATAATTGTACCTGACTCATGGTCAAACTTCTCGACCCCTCTAGAGTTAAGGGACTATAGTCAACTCCGGAGTTAATTAATAAATTACATTCAAACTAATTTTAAAACTCCCTCCTCTCTAATAAAGCCTCGACAGATAAAATACTTTTGCTAGCTCAACTAGAATTAATTTTGATTAGCAGTTTTACAATTATTGCCCAATTGGATGATTCCTAGCAGGGTGATCCCACAATAATGGGTTACACTTTTTGGCCAAACTTGACATTGAACTAATCTTTTTTAACTAAATCTTCACTTTTTTACACCTATAGCTGCTAAACCATGAAGAATTTGAAGATGATGCAAACCAGTGATTTGTGAAATTTTGTCTGTAGATTCTAAATATATATTTAAAAAAAAAATGGAATCAAATTGCATTTTTTTCCATCTCCTTTGAAAACTAATTTTTAATAGTAAACACCATTTTTAAAGAGTGATGTTCACCGTATAACACATAATATTTTTTTCTATGAAGGATAAAATTCTAATTTTTTCGAATTTAGATTTGTAACTACGATATCTAGCATGTTCATTTGGTTTCATAGTGTTTTATTGAATATTTTTTCTTAATTAAGTTTTGAAGTCAAACCAATTACAATTTAGACATAGGCAGATTGTATAACACATAATTATTTTTTGTTGGATCAAAGACATCAATACCTAGCATGTACGTATTTTTAATATTTTTTTGATAATCTACTATTTTTCCACGTGTGCAGAACAAAGAGCTTGATTTTTAGCGTAAAAATTATGTTTAATTAAACAAAAAAAATACATAATAAAACCAAAATATATTAAAATTATATTTGATGGATAGCTCGTTTCGAGGAATATAATCCTCTAGTTGGGTTTGTGAAGTTGATTCCATTTTCATCTTCAACCTAAGCTTTGAAAGGAAAAAAAGTTGCAGGAAATTGCACATGGAGGGGGAGAAGGGAAAAAATGGGGGGTTCGAGCAAACCCCCCTTGTAGCGAACCCCCTGGACCCCTTTGATCGAAGGGGGGTTCACTTGCACCCCCCTATTTTTCCCTTCTCCCCTTTATTTCATTAATAAAATCCCACCTAATTGGGTTTGCTTGAACATGCATTCAAAAAATGGGTTTGCTCGAAGGGGGGTGTTTAAGCGAACCCCTTAAAACCCTTTTTTTAGTGTCCAAGCATTTTTTCTTTGTGAATGCAATTGTAACCCACTTATGTGGGACCACCCCCTAGTTAGTTTTGAAACTAGCATAAGGAACTCTTGGTTCCACATACCAATTGACCCAAAGAAGATATGTCTTTTGATCTATTTTGGCAAGTCCTCTCTCTATCAAAATAAACACTCTTGTTATCTTACTCTTTAGTTAAGACTAATGGTGTACAACCAAGTAGTCTTCTACTAGTCTTTTTCCTAGATCATATCTTTAAGAATGAAAGCTCAATTTTATATAAGGAGCTTTATTGTCTTTTAGAGTTAGTTACTATTTTTTGTAGTAAGAAAAGAAAAGAAGGAAATATTTCTCCTTTTTAATTCACCGCCTTTTGGGGTCCATTGGATGCCAATAAGAATGAAAATTTCCCCAAATTGTTAAGCTCCATACCCCTCTGAAAGGGGTGTCGGGCCCACTTGTTGAAACAAAGGTGATTCTTCTTAGTTAGTTTTTTTTTTGTTGATTATTTTGATCTTGTCATTATGTTGCATCTAAGTTATTGAAATTGCATTCTTGTTAATCTTTTAGATATAGATTTATTATTCATTTTTTGCAATTTACAATTTAATTTTATTCATTCATTTTGTTGAATTCTATAGACCATTTCATAATTACAAAGAAATAAAATATTTCGCATCAAATCATTCTTCTTTATGCCATTTGATTTTATTTCATGTTTGGAATACTAGTAGTGTGATTAGTTTAATTATTTTAATTCTACAAAGTGTGATTAGTTTAAACATTTCAATTATGAAAAGTGTGGTTAGTTTAAACATTTCAATTATGCATAGTGTGAAATAGTTAATCATTTTGATTATGCAATGGTGTGGTAGAGTAGTATTTTATTATTTCATAGCACTAGATTCAAGAACCGCCAAAGCAAACTATCTAAGAAAAGAAAAAGAAAACCCCCACATTACCTTGCCAAAAATAGCTATAAACACCACCAAATTGATGAATTGAATGATTGGGATTTTAAAATACAACAATCCCATTAGATATGTTATGTATAAACTAATAAATTATGTGAGTAGAAAAGAAAAAAATATTGTATTACCTCTTATGAGTTGTGTGTTTTTGTGTGCAACCATACAATGATATGTACAATATGGTCATACAAATTTCATGTATTCGTACAAAATTCCACATAGGTACAACTCAAATAGCCCTACAAACACCAAAAATTATCTTGATAGAAAAATAACAATTGCTATTTATAAAAATTGTTTCTCGATTGCTTTGGACTCAACTGTGAGCTTTGTTTCATTTCTAGGCATGCTTATAAAAAAAATGTTATTTAAAACCATTCAAAAACTTGCAATAACTGGGTACTCAAAACCAACCAAATGACTCACACACACAATGGAGTTAGATAAGGGTGCCAATCCCTAGCAGTTTTTCCAGAATGTAAGCAATAATTCATAATTAAAATAGAAACAAATACAAAGAAAGAGAATCCTATTACAAACCTTAGATAGAGCTCAACAAGAGAGTTCAAAACAACAAAATGACATCAAAACCAACTCAATGACATCAAAACCAACTCAAATGTTACCACAAACTCTATTTTTGAATGATTTTATCCAAGAAATTATTGATATGTGGATGTTGCTTTGCTTGAGGATACCAATTTCAACAACATATACGTAGCTCAAAGCTGATGGGTCATGAAATGGATGAAAAAGTGCCTCCATTTATAGAATTTTGGAAGAGGTAATGGATAGTTGAGATATGATGGTTAGATCAACAATGGATGATGATTGAGAGGATTTCCTTAGGATGAATAGAAGAATGGAGGTTTGAGATGGGGGTTGTTGGAATGTGAAGGGATAGGATTAACTTACTACATTTGCCAAGTAATTGCAACCATGAGAGTCATAAGGGACATGTGCACCTAGGAGCCCTTTATTCTTAGGTTTCACAAAGACAATATTGGAACCATAAGGACAAGTGTTCTAAGGTGCCCTTTGTTCTTGGAGTGGGTTGAGGGAAGATAGCCATAATAAAATATTATATTATTTAATTATTTTAGCCATGTGTGAGGTGGAAAATAAGTGTAAATGGTATTTATTTATTTATTGTGAGGCAAGATGGAAAAGGGGATTAATTAAATAAGAGGATTGCTTAATTAAGTGAGGGAATTTAGGTGAATGAGACTTGTCTTGGTAATGTGTTTGGTTTATTAGAACTAGGTATACTAGGGAAATATTTAGGTGTCTACAAGCTCTTTCATTGGTATTTGATGAGCTTATTATTTGTCCTATTTATTTCAGCATTCCTTATGATTTAATCCATGTTCATGATGTTATAATTTATAATTCCTAAGATATTTATAAACTTTACTTTGATTCCCTGAAGCATTAACTATGATTAATGATGATTTATAAACGTTTGTATGTTTTAGTTAGTTGATGCTAAATTATGATGAATGCTAATTATTAAATGTCAAGTATTTGTAGAAGGATTAAAATATAATTTGTGGAAGGAATGAGTCATTCATGCAACTGAAAATAAGAGAAACAAGTTGACAGTTGTCAACATGTAGTTGTTGCTGGAAAAGTGCAAAAAAAGTAAAAAAAAATAGTTTCAGTGAAATGGGCATATCTCCCTCGTTTCTTAATAAAATTCAGATTTTCAAAAAGATATGGAAATTTGAAAAGGAGGAGCACGAAACCCATAAAGTGTTTGAAGAGATACACAATAATAAAAGAGTTGTTAATGACAAAAGTTGATTGAGTAAAAAGTGGCGACTCAGAAGGCATAAATTTAGTCCAACCTCCACCATTTGTTATACTCCGAGTTTTAACTTGAAAAGAAGTTGGATATGGATTGCCATATATTTATACACATCAGAAAATCTCCAACAAATCAATTTGATCATAAAAGAGTTCAAACAAACTCTTTTCCAATCAACCAGATGAAAAGTTGTAATATGACTCTATTGTTCAGTCATTGTATTTGTGTCATTTGAAGAATAACCATTTTCCTTGTTTGAAGGAATGATGGGGCACCTATTAGATGTTTTTTAGCATATATATTTGAGTATGCAATCAAGAAAAATATATAAGATAATATAGAAGGAGAGAATTCGATTTATTACTTTTAGTCACCTACAACCACTGTTGAAGGTACCTGCAACAACTACTATGCAGAAAGGTTTCTTTTTAGCATTAATTATGTTTTGTTTAAGTTATTGAATTTTAGTTATTCTTTCACACAATGATAATATATTAGGAGTTTCTCATGGTGCACATACAATACAGACACATCATAAGTTTACAGACCTTGGTTGATAATTTAATGTAGCTTGCAATGTCAAGTGGACTGTTTAGCTAGGTGCACCCCTGAATTGTGTAATCTCACCAAGTCTACGACATATTAGTTAGACTCTACATTTTTGGCGTTGTTGTCGAGGATGGTGTCAAGCCATGATAATCTCTAGGTTTCTTAAAATATCTTCCTTGTTTTTGTAGAATCATAATTTCTATTCAAAACACTTAGGGTTATTAGGCATTTTGAAAGTTATCACAACTAAATTTAGCAGCAGAAAAATGGATCAGATTGGTATGCTTGAAAAGAGTAAATTGGAAATCAATGAAGGCATGTTATCTAGCATCACATAAGAATTTTGTTCAAGAATTGATGCTAAACAGGACAACCTTGTTTTGCAAAATGAAGAAATTATTATACACAAGGTTGCTGGTCAAGATGACCATGATATCAAATCAGAACTCCTACTTGAAGAAGAGAGCTGCTATGAAGTCAAAACCAGTATTCTCATGCAGAAAAGTAAAGAAGAGATTGAAGAAGACCAATTTTGGGATTACTTAGAGGTGTTTTGCTCAAATTTAGATGCAATACCAATATCTTTTGTAGAGAAAAAAACATGAGCAACATGAGCATCTTGCAAAAATTTCTATGTTGTTATCAAAAGAAGCAACCCATCAACATGAAACCAACAAGGAGGGTTCAAAATTTGATCTTTCACATGGATGTCCTATCAGACATCTAGCTGAAATGGAGGCCACAAAAGCATCACAAGTCATGTTTGCATTGAAGCATGAAGTTACAACTAAAGATTAAGCTAAATACATAGTTGCAGTTAAAGAAAAATGGTCTCAGCTTACTTATTTCCTTCAAAAAAAAAGTATGTATTGTCAAAATGAAGTAGTAAGTGAGTTTATTTATGTATGTCAAAAATTATTGCAACTGTTTATTAAGTTTCTATTAAGTTTCTACTTATGATGCACCTCTTTTTGGTTGCTCACAAGTATGTGAAGCATTGTAAGTTGCTAAGGAAAGACAACTATTTCACAGAACTAGTCAATGGTTTATTTGATCAAGTTTTATTTGTTGGTTAGTGTAGGTTAGGATAGGTTTTTAATTCAATAAGTGTTGTTGCACAACGTCTTAGATGTCTTCTTCTCCAAATATTGAAGCATAGTTAGTTGGGTGTTGTCCTGTGTAGTTTGTTTCCCCATTCTTCTTGTTTAGATGACTATTTCAAAGGTATTCATAGTTGGTTGTTTGGTCATATTCCAAAGTTATTTTTCTTTCAAGGTTGTGATTCATGTCTTTCAGAAGAAAAAAAAGTTTTCATTAGGTGGTTGGGTCTTCATGGGATCAAGAATGTCTATTCAATTGGTGTTATTCAATTGATCTAATCAAATTTTATTTAATGATAATGGACTGGATCTAAAGTTACACTAGAAGTCATTGGATGGATAGAAATTTTTTGTAGTGAGCAGCCAAGAAACCTACAACAACTACTAATGATAAATATGCAACCACTCTTAGAGGGGCCTATACATTCAACTATTCAGGAACCTGTACTTTCAGCTATTCACCAAGTTTACAGCTTTTCACTACATCATAGTAGGTACTTACATTTATGATTCTCATTCATTAGTAATACTTATCATTTATAGTTAATTAACTACCTATGCATTACAATATGTTCATTAGTTATCATTGTTCTAGTTACATGCTTCATAAATGATTTATTCTGCCACCCGCATCCACACATTGGCATTTGAGGACAAATGACCTTTCAATTGGGGGAAATGTGCATGCCTTGTATTGTTGTCCTAGACCATAGGAGGATGACCTTGCTTGTATATTTTCATACCTACCTCCTACATTCATGACTATATTTGCTTTAATTAACATATTATTCTGTTGATTTCCCTTTGCCATTATTGCCTCAAAGTGACAAAAGATAAAAGTATTTAGGGGCAGCTGTAGCAGATGCTATTCATGTTATCTCAAGAATGAATTAAAGAGAGAATATGTTAAGAGAATATGGAGAGACATATATACAACAATGTTTCTATCTTGATGGAAAAGAAGGCAAGATAAATTCATTAGATTTCATGTTGGTAGCTTTCATGTTTAACCAATGTCCATCTCTTGCTTGAGGAAAAGCATAACTTTAGCTGAGGGGAATGATGAGCTTATTATTTGTCCTATTTATTTCACCATTCCTCATGATTTAATCCATGTTCATGATGTTATAATATAATTCATAAGATATTTATGAACTTTACCTTGATTCCCTCAAGCACTAACTATCATTAATGATTATTTATAAACGTTTGTATATTTTAGTTAGTTGATGCTAAACTATGATGAATGATAATAATTAAATTTCAAGTATTTGTAGAAGGATTAAAATATCATTTGTGGAAGGAATGAGTCATTCATGCAGATGAAAAGAAGAGAAACAAGTTGACAATTTTCAACATGTAGTTGTTGCTGGAAAAGTGCAAAAAAAAGTCAAAAATGCAGTTTTAGTAAAATGGGCATATCTCCCTCGTTTCTTAATGAAATTCAGATTTTCAAAAAGATGTGGAAAGTTGAAAAGGAGGAGCAATAAAACCATAAAACGTTTAAAGATACACAATAATAAGAGATTTGTTAATGACAAAAGTTGACTAAGTAAAAAGTGGCGACTAAGAAGGCAAAAATTTAGTCCAACCTGCACCATTTATTACACTTTGAGTTTTAACTTGAAAAGAAGTTGGACATGGATTGCCATATATTTATACACATCAAAAAATCTCCAACAAATCAATTTGATCATAAAAGAGTTCAAACAAACTCTTTTCCAATCAGGCAGATGAAAAGTTGTAATAGGAGTCTATTGTCCAATCATTGTATTTGTGTCATTTGAAGAATAATCATTTTCCTTGTTTGAAGGAATGATGGGACACCTATTAGATGTTTTTTAGCCCATATATTTGAGTATGTAATCAAGCAAAATATAGAAGATAATATAGAAGGAGATAATTCAATTTATTAATTTTAGTCACCTAACCCACTGCTGAAGGTACCTGCAACAACTACTTTGCAAAAAAGTTTATTTTTCAACATTAACTATTTTTGTTTAAGTTATTCTTTCACACAATGATGATAGATTAGGATTTTCTCATGGTGCACATACAATGCAAACCCATCATAAATTTTTAAACCTTGGTTGATAATTTAATATAGGCTTCCAATGCCAAGTGGACTGTTTAGCTAGGCACACCCTTGAATTGTGTAATCTCACCAAATCTATGACACATTATTTATAATCTACAATATTCTTGCTCATAGTGTGCTCTCTTGTGTTGTTAGCCTTTGGTATCCATTTGGGGTTTCACCATTGGCCTTCATTAGGTTACCCTTCAATTTTTCAACCTAATGGGAGTGGTGTAGCTCTATTTTACCAATAATCCTCACTCAAATATATCCCTAATTGGCACACATATGCCCTTCCTCCATGTGTAAGTTTTAATGATTACCTTTATATAACCTTTGATAGGATGACTTAAAGAAGTATTTAATGCAAGTTTTAATGTATCATATTTGATTACAACTCAAGCTTACATATGTGCCAAATGAATCCATTTCTTAATCTTGGTAAAATACTAATCAAACTAATATGCAAAAGCATATCAAGGAGGAAAGATGATTAAAAATAGCATAGAGGTTCGCATCACCAATAACATGCATTGAACGATGAGCGATGAATGATAGAAATTAAACAAATGACATCTCAACAATTTTTTTTAAAGAAGCTCGCTCATGGTTTTCTAACATTCTAATTATTTTTAATTATTTTTAAAGTAAAAGGAATATGCATGTAGATTATGAACATTGAAGCAATGACTAGCTATGAAATTTTGCAATTTTATTACTTTGCAAAGTAAGGTTTAAATTTTCTATGAGGGATGATCAATCTTCGTTACAATTGAGAAAGCTCGACTCTTGTGAGATCAACTTAGTTGAACATACTATGAGTAGGGACAAGGGATTCAATTTTCTTTTTGGTTCTTTGCAAGTAGTTTCAAAAGCAAATGTATTGTCTCTTCTTGCCATTTCAAAAGTATAGCCTCTTAAATGTGACACCCATATGCAAATCTTCTATTTTTTGTACATGTAATATATGATGCATGAATTTTAATAATGACAAAACAAAGAAAAATAAAATGTGACATTTGTAGTAAAGATTCACCTTCTCTTCAAAACAATAATTTGGAGCTACTTTAATGACCATTGCTTACCTAATATTTGCTTGGATATCAATGAAATCTATACAAATTGTGTATACCTTGAAATGATAATAATTATTCCAATACATATTTGTTCAGACACCAATGGACCATAATTTAACATAGTAAAAACTATAAACATTTTATTTTATTACAAAATAAGGGCTCATTTCTACCATCGCAAAATCATATCAATATTAAGATCAAACATATGACAGATGCTAAAATTACTTAGAGGCTACAATATACATTTTAAGAAAACTTGAAAATTGTGGAAGCGACTAGACAAATACACTAGACATCAAGCATGGGCAACCTTATAAAACCACATGGTCTCCACCTTCTCACCACTATTCAAAGTGACACTATTCACACAAGACCAATATTTTCACTATAAAATTGAAGTTTTGATTAAGGTTTCTACTCTTTGATAAACATGTGTTTAAGAATCTACTCCAAACCATACAAATCCAAAGGTACTGCATAAATGTGATACTCTTAAACTTATAAGCTCAATGAGAATGCAAAATGACAAGTAAACACAAGGGTAAGTACAATAAAATAATAGTAACTCAAATTTGAATAAAAGAAGTGTAGAAATACCAAGAACGAAAAAATGAGAACCCAACAATTGTGGTTAATTGGTGTCATAGTTGATACTACTAGTTTGTATAAACAAATAAAACTCATTTCAAAATGACTCTGATTGAAGCCTATCAATCTACTTTACTCTAACAAGAAACTACACTCAACAAATAAATAATTGAAAAAAGTGACTTTAATGGAGAAAATTGCCTTTCTCCTTCCCATCTTTCCAAGTGGTTATGCAAACTATGTTTGTTGTTAAGAAGAATTGAGACAAATGTGAAAGTGCATATTCACATTAGTTATCCCTCTATTTTATGTTTCAATCCTTTAGATGTTTGCTATGTTGAGAGGGACAAGGCCACTAAAGAAGAGGACATGCATGTTGCTAACAAATAATTCAATATGCCATTAAAACTATTACCATTGGTCTAGGATTTATCAAAGGTATAACCGCCATACTCATGTATTAACCTACATTGATGTCCTTATTGACACATCAACTACTAATTAGTCCATGTATCTCTCCATATGGATAAAATCGCATGTTACAAGCTTTGAACGCCATACACAAAAGACTTTATCCATCAATTTTTAGGTAAGAAGTCACAAAACTTTATAAGTGAAGTCTGCACTACTTAAAGTTTGAACAAATAATCTACACATTCTAATTAATGACACTTGATGTCTAAACTCAAAATGATAAACTTTCACTCAAATATTTCATAACTCAAAACGACAAGACTTTCACTCAAACATTTCACACCAACAATGCAAAAAGTTGACATATTTGAGGCACACCATTTGCTTGAAGACCTCATAATTAACTAGCAATTGCACCTTAGTGTGCAATGGGTACGCCGAAGAGGTGTGGAAGGTCAATTAGGCAATATTTTGGACTATTTTTTGCATACATTTGTGCACTACATAAGGTGAATTGGTAGGACATTTGAATTAGGAATATAATTAGGTTTCATAAAACATCATATGAGTCAATATAATTTGGCAATATATTTGTACCTATGAAATAGTACGATAATATTTCCAACCCTAGCACTCAATATATATGAGTGCACAAAAAAAACTATGTGTTGTAAACTACCATATAATTCAAAACACCAAAATCAAGCTTAGTTAGTTGATTAGTGTTATCCTAACATTTCCACAACTGCTCCATGATTCTCTCCAAATCCTTGTGCTCTTTCCTTTTTGAATACTCACACCTTACAAGTTGTCATAGTTTTAGTTAGAAACTTTCATTAGACCTAGAGTCACTCCAAATAGAACACAAGTATAAACAATGAATAATTAATCAAACAAAACATTTCAAACATCAAGACCACAAGGTGTATGAGACCTACCCAAAAAAATCGTTACTCTTTTTAATGCACCAAATCTAAATGTTTGGCTAATGACAATTCCTTCAATGTTTTGAAATGAGATGGGATGCTCAGATGTGTGTGGATGTGAAACAAATGTAATTAAATGCCTTCAAATAATAATACATATTATCAAATTTGGCAAGGCAAGAAAATAAAGGGGATGAATTGGCCAAATTTTGAATTTAAGTTTTGAAAAGACAAAGGTCAAGTCCATGATCACAAGGTCAACCTTGCAACTTAAAAAATGACCTTGGACAAGCACATAATCATATTGGATTGTATAATAGTTATATGTAGGTAAGTGTAGAGATAAATGTTTTAAATTCATCAAACAAACAAATTTAATATGATATATACATAAGAATAAGGTGAAAATGAAATATGTAAAGATACTTATAATTTAAAAGTAGGCAAGATTAAGAAAATAAACTTAATTCTAAACAAAACTACATTTGTCAACATATTTCTAAAAATGAATACAAAACTAAGTAAAAAATAAAATGACACAACTAACATGTTTTGAACTTGTAAAATAAGTGAATTCAAACATAGAGGAGATAAGATTTACAAAAGACAAAATTTTTGAAATAAAGAGTCCTTAGCTATGAAGACTTGCCAAAAATTGAATCTCAACCCTGATGTCCACGCTAACTAACATACTCATTAGGTACGGTTACAATTTGGGAGAAGCTACCATTTCTAAGTTTCGCTAAAAGTGTGATCAAAATTCCAATTGCTCAGACCCACGTTGTACAAAAATGACATTTTTTATATCATTGGTGGTGTCTTTGAAGGACAAGGTCTGTCCGTCCAAGAACGTGTTTGCCAATTTTGGCCCTAGTTGGATGACATTGCTTGCATCCACTTATAGGGATCCAAATATGATTGAAATTTATATTTTGATTTTACTAATTTATAACTAATAAATATAGATGTTTTACCCCTTGATCTTTCTTTTGAATTGATGTTTGGAAATGTAACTGCCCTTCTATTTTATTTTTTTAATATGCCCATATGAACTGAGAAAATTATTGTCAAATTTGAGTATGAAACGTTCTAAGTTTCCTTATTCGGTTGTTCATAAATACAATTGGTATCTTACTACTTGTATTTTGGGAGATTATAGTTAAGTAAAATTGAGGGCAGGGGCAGCTAAGCATTTCCTACTTCTCAAATAGAGATAGTGAAGATGGGGAGTCATTGAGGGACTCGAGGGACACGAAGCTGGCATGGTATTTATTTAGGTAGACAAGAAGCAACTGGGCATTTTTGAATGAGCCTCCACAGTAAAAAATTGAGGGACATTCCTATAAATATAAAGCACAACATCAAGTTTCTATGAAATCATGAAAAGTTTGTATGTACATAATTTACAATGAAAGTAACTGTAAATATTGAACTGGTTTCTCCAAGGCAACCAATATGGATATAATGAAGTTGGAGAGCATTGTACGCATTTTGGTAGCATTTAGTATTGGAACTGTAGCAAGCTATGATTTTGTGTGCTGGCATGGATAAAGATGAAGGAAAAGCTATTTAAGGAGAGGCCATAGATAAAGATGATGGAAAAGGTATTTGTGAGTGTGGCAAGAAAAGTTTCATCTTTTAAATAAAACTATGAGATACAATCAATGGAAAATTAATTGAGATGTTAGCAATTCCAATAGTGGCTATCCTATAAATCAATGGAAAATTGATTGGGATGTTAGGGATTCCAATAGTGGCTATCCATTTATAGTGGTGACGATTTAAAAATACATTACGAAGCCATTCTTTCTGTATTGTGGTGTGTCTTGATCCATAAATTGTCTAGTTTGTGTGATTTTAAAATTAGGTTAAATTAGTGGGCCTGTGCAAGAACTATATAAAAGTCAAGATGTAAGAACTATATAAGTTTTGGTTAAGTTTGGTCATCTTGTAATCGAAATGTAGAAACATGTTGAAGACAATGTTGGATAATTGACTGTTGAAGACATTCTAATGGCTGCTGGTGTTCAAAATTAGATAATAAAGATGATTTTATTACTTTGTGTATTTAAATTTTAGGATAATATAATTGTAATTACATTATCTATTCTGATTTTGAATTATGAAAAGAGGTTTTATATTTTTTTATTTTGATGTTGTCAAAGATAAGTTGGTAAATTTAAGGTCACTATCCACAATTCGATACTCTCGGAAGATCTTAATTAATTTTTTTATGTAAAGATAATTGGACCAAATTCAACAATTGGTTAACATGGACAGTCATCTATACTTCACATATAAACATGATCAAGATAGTATAATTTAAATTTCCAGTAATTTGATTTTCATCTAAATATTCCAATAATCTGCTAAAACTAAGCTACGAACTGGGAAAATCTAGATTCAATTACTTCTAAACTCATTTTTCATTTCAAGTTGTGTACGAAAGTGTTGTGTAAAGACCACATGATTGAATTTAGTTGATAATTTGATTTTCATGTAGGAAATAGAGATAGAAATAATTAAAAACTAAAAGCAGTGGTGACATTTTCACTTTTAAGACAGTAGCTTTAGAGAGGAGGTAAACATTCCAAAAAGTTATTGGCATCTTGGGAAAACAGTGAATACACCACCATTATATGTATCTTCTATAAATTTCACCAAAATACCCCAATCCAATGCATCTGCTTAATCTTTCATGAATTGCATCAGTCATATTTGTTTAAAATCCTAGATTAATTCACCTGGGAAAACTGAGGAGGACATTGAAACACTATAAAACACTACAGGAGTGATCTAGCTGGGAGAAGAATTATCATTACAGTTTGCAAGCATCTGCAAACAGTGAATAAGACATCACACTATTGATCAATCAATGACATAGCAAACACGCTGGTTGAGATCTCGTGTAGCAGGCGGTAATTTTAATTTTAATAAATATACTCTAAAACCCTCATCACATTCTTGTTTTCAGGTTGCAGCTCGTGAAATTGGAGAAGTGGCAGTCAATACCAGCGAGGCAGAGTTTGAGGGAGCAGCGGGGAAAGCAGCAAAATAACCGTCTCTTTGAGGCATCTTGTCAAACATGTAGCGTGCCTTGTCTATGCTTCCACATTTTGCATAAATGTCTACCAGGGCAGTTGTAACTACATCTGACAAACACCCTCTATCCTTTGTGCTTTGGTGGATGCCCATACCCTGTTCCAAATCCCTCATTTTGCACAAGCAGGGAGAATTGTGAAGTTTGAACTGTTCTTACAGCTGCTACCTGCTACAAAAGTGAAAGGCGTTAATTTTCCTCACATAAACCCTAGCATAAAAATGTGAGCCAGTTCTAAGCATACGTACCCAATTGCAAGTAGTATTAAAAGCGTGCCAAAAAGTGAAATTACATTTGCAGCATCACCGTACAAGTTTTCCTACAATAGCGGTTTCATAAAATGCAACTTGTAGAGCCCGTGTAAGATGCAACTGGCAAAGGACACATAAAATGCAACTTGCAGTTTGATATTTGTAAATAAAAGACCGGTGGGAAAATTAAAGGACAAGATGACTTTGATCGCTGGCGATGCTTATTGATAACAATGAGCCGTTGATTAAGAATTTGAGGTCGATCAATTTCATATTGGATACGCCTTCAACGTAAATTAACCTTTAGAATCTTGACCGGCCCGGATATTATAATTACAAAAATCATTATTCGGTACTCTCTACGCTACCGTCCGATCCAGTCGTTGCTAACCGTCCGATATCTCAGATTTTCGAAGTAGCAATTCCAGCCTGGCCAATTCGAAGTTAAAAAGCAAAATAATCTATAGGTTGAAACATATTCTAGTCGTGGCGATATTTGTACCCCTTAAACCCTAGAATCGTGGGAAAACAAAAGCAGTATATCACGCTCAGGGGTTTGAACTCCGGAACTTCGCAGAGGGTTTGAAGTATTTTCGCAAATTAGGGTTTTGATTTTTCACCCATGCATTTTCTCAGCTTATGTTGAGGCTGGGAATAGTTTAGTGTAACTTGCAATGGACGGCAGGTTTTCTGGATGGAAGCCAAAGCGGGCATTAACGGTAGCGGAGGACAATGGGCATCACTCCAAGCGGTTTCAGGCATCGCAGGCAGATAAGGGAGATATAAAGTTTAAGATTTTGTGCCCCGAGGCCAAGGTAGGAGGCGTTATAGGAAAAGGAGGCAGTATTATATCTCAAATACGGCGTGAAACCGGGGCGAAGATAAGTGTGCAAGAGACAGTGGAAGGATGCGAGGAAAGAGTTGTACTTATTTCTGCGCCGGCGGAGGGAGATCAACATGCTAGTTTTTATGGGGCCGTTGAGAGGCCTTCACCTGCGCAGGATGCTCTGTTCAAGGTCCATGCCAAGATTGCCGAAGATATGGCGGCTGATAAAGATGCCAATGGCATTGTAATTACTCGCATGATTGTTCCCAATAGTCAGGTGGGCTGTCTTATGGGGAAGGCTGGAAAGATTATCCAGCAAATGAGGGATGAGAGCAAGGCACAGATTAGGATTTTGCCCAGAGAGCAGAATCCTGCATGTGCTGATGCTACGGACGAGATTTTACAGGTGCATGTCATTATTTACTTATTTCATGTGTTTTTCTCGAGGATTTAGGGTTTCTTTAATTTTTCTTAGAAATTGTAGAAATTTTTTCCCCTCAGTGTAGAGGTTGGATTGGTTAAGTAATTTTTGTACATCTCTGAATAGGATAGTCGGGTGGCCCTCAATATTAATTTGAGTTGAAAGATATTCCGAGCCATGGGCATCCTTCCCCTTGGAATCACTCCTTGGAAGTCTTCCAAGCTCCATTAGCGAAGTACCATTTGGGCTTTCGATTTTATTCGCAATACGTGCCATAGGTGGAGGACATCCAGCACTGGTTTATTTAAACATTTTTTTTCTTGGCTTACGAGAATGAATAGAATCACGAATAGGTTAATCTGCTTTGTAAGTATCATTTCTGGGTTAATAACGAGTGCTAGCTATCTATCTTTAATGGGCATTTTTAGAGCATTTTGTTCTTCCAGTTATGTCAGTTTATAGAATTACAAATAGATTAATCTGGCTTGTCCTAAATGTTTTTTTTGGGGTAAAGAAGATTACTTGCTATTGTTGATGTGTTTAGCTTTTTTATAGCATTTTTCATGGGTGTCAGTGTTCATCCGGACCATACATAGATAAGGTGTATATTTTGTTGTGAAGTCCCTGATATGTGTAGTTAGTTACACTGGTCATTTTTATTGTGCTCATTGAATAATATTTGCTAATGCAACTTGCTTGCTACGTTTGTCATTTGCTTAATATTTAGGTTGGTTTCCTTGTGAGGCTAGTTTGCTGAACTGGTCATTTATCGGAGTACTGACGTGTTTATCAGTCCAGGAAGTTAGGTGCTTTGGCCATTTTTCTTTGAATTGATAAAATGGTAGTCTTAATCCAAGTAGTTAGCAATGTCTGCCAACTTCTTAAGTTTTGAACAAGTGGGTTTCTCGATGCACGTAGTTGCCGTGGACTGATGAAATGATTTTCCCAATGCAAGCTGTTAACATGGATTGATGAAATGGTATTCTCTATACATTTAGATTGGTTTCTCTATTCTAGTAGTTAGTTGCAATTGCATTAGCTATGCCTGAATATTGATGAAATGAGTTTTGTGGCCCAAGTATCTTGCTGCTCCAACCATAGAGTAAAAACTCATGTGCAGATGAGTTACTTGACCGCTTGCTTGTTGGTGAGTTGATGGCCAAAACTTGTGGAGAGTACTTTCAAGTACTTGGCTTGTCTATTCTGAAGACTTGCCAAGACCGAGTTTCTGCCCAGTTGCTGAGTCCAAGTCAACATTGGGTCTGCCAAGTTGCAAGTTAAGACTATGGTACCAACCATATATCTTATGACTGAGAAATGGGTTTTGTTGATCTTGTCATTTCCACAAGGACTGATGAAATGAGTTTGCTACTGTTAGAGATGGAATCAGTTGTGTAGTAGTTCAGGATTGTTCTCCATACGAGTACATCAGCTGTATTCATGGTTTGTTAAGTTGAGCTGTTTCTCAGCCTTTTGAAAGTCTATTGACCACAACACATATTTTCTGTTTATGCACTTGACATGACCAGATTGCTTGTACTTACTGGCTTTGTTGCAAATTTGTTTCAAACATGGTTTGTTGGTTGATGCTCTACATTCTAGTCTGTTCTCTTGGATGCAGCAAAGGTTTTGATATGGTATCATAAATTGAAATCCAAAGATTTAGGAAAAGTTAAAAAATGTATACCGAAACAGAGTATATGTCAATGTTAGAAAACTTCAAACCTGATTGCACTTGAGACATACATATGTATTTGTATATTGCAGCAAGAACTTACCGCATGCGATCTAGTCAATTTAAAAATAAAATGTAAAGCTGGTCCTGTTGTTCTAATCTAGATAGATATGCTGCCCAAAGCTAATAACAGCAAGAACTTAACGCATGTGATGTTGGCTCAACCTATTCTACAATTGTGATGTCAATAAAAGAATGACAATGAAATGTAACTGTTAACATAACATTCTTGCTGTTGTGATTCCTAGTGATTTAAAATTGACCTCAAATTTATTTTTCCAGCTTATTTGGCATGCGATGGTGAGATAGCTTTTTTTTGTTAATGGATTCACAGTTTAATTTATTGTTTGTATAATTCTGTTGGTTGCCTCAGTGATGGGTTTTGGCATCTTAACTGTCAATTATGTTAATGCCTTTATTCCTAGGTGATGATCCTTAGTTCAGATTAATAAGCTTTTTCCTAAGTCATTTCTAGAATCCAGTTGGTAGCTGTTTTCTGAGTTGCTAAGAATTTTGAAATTTTGATTCATATGTCAGTAGTTATTGTTTAGATGTAGTGGACTTGCATTATGTTAAGTTTCCAGACGTGCTAGGACTCAAATCTGAGGGCATCTATGTCAGTAGTTATGGGTTTGATATAGTGGGCTTGCAAATTGTTAAATTTTCACAGATTTGTGAGGACTTGAAACTAAGGCCACTTTTTTTGTGGATGGGATCCTCTACAACTGATCTACTGCTCCCTTTAGAGTCTGGACTGTGCATTGTTTTTCCAAAGCACTTTGTTTCTATTGTCTGTCTATTCTGTTGTACTTTGTACTCGCCTCCTTTTGATATGTTTATTGTTGTAGTTTGTTGGTTAAATTAGTTGATCATCGTCTTGCATAAGTGTATTTATCTTTATGGACAGTATCTTATGCCTTATTTCCTATTGTTGGACCATGGGTGTGACGCATGTCAAATAGCAGTACTCATTGATGAGGCATGGATATGATTCCAAATTATGAAGTGTACCTAGTGCTATTGCAGCTCTACTTTTTGTCATCACAATAATTTCATTGTCTATCTGTATGTCATGTTTCACTCTATTGATCACTCTACTACCTTGAAATTTGCCAAAAGTTCCTGTGAAAAATTGGTTTTGCTGATGACTGATGAGTTAAGGGTTTGAGATGTTGTGGCAATTTATTGGGGCTTTTGAATGTACTGTGTCTAATAGATGCCTGTCTATTTGTATTGGTAATAGAAGGAAATATGATATTGTCTGGCTGGAAAAGTGATTTGTAGGCCACATGCATATATGAGGAAATCTTCTCATGTGCTGAGCTATAATTAATTTCTGAATTGTGCCAATTCTAAGTTTTAGCATGATTAAAATAATTAGTCTTCATTCAGATTTTGTTCAGTCTCTAAAATCAGTTATTCTCAACTAATCATTTTTTGTTTATGCAGATTCAAGGCAATTTAAATGTCGTGAAGAAAGCATTATGGCTTGTTTCAATGCGATTGAAAGACAACAATTCAAAGGAAGCCACTCAGCCAACCCCAATTTCTTCTGTCTATTCTCCAGATTACAATGCTACAACTCGAGATGCTTTTATGCCATATCAAAATTCAGCTGATCATTTCCGGAATCTCGATGGGCATGCCCCAGCAATGATATCATCTGTTGGTTTTAACAGGGGTCTGGATTCAGCACTGGGACACCCAAACTCTGGTTATATGCTTCCTGAGAGCGGTAGATCTCTTGGAAGTGATCAGGGTCCTTCTTCATCAGGGGAAGAGCTTGTTTTCCGTGTTCTTTGCCCAAATAAGAAGATTGGTGGTGTAATAGGAAAAGGTGGGACCATTATTAGAAGCTTACGTGAAGAGATTGGTGTGAAAATAAAAGTTACTGATTCAGTTCCAGGGTCAGATGATCGAATTATTATTGTTTCATCAAATGAGGTATGGTTGATATTCAGAGGTTGGTGATTTTGTGTGTTTGTTCCCATTGTCAATATTTGGAACTGTTCTTTCTTTGGTCAACTATTGTGAAATACTGAACAAATACCCTTGTCCCAACATGTTTTAACTTTTTTTGCACCTGGCATATGAAAATATTAATTCATGCTGTTTTTGGTGTACGTCAATACACTCTCCATGATGTTGAAATGCTGCTATCATATTTTGATCATGAATGTATAGTAACTTTTACACCATACATGCTTGGATCATAAATGCTAAAAAATTATATTGGGACGAATTTAGATTATGTGCTAGCTCAAATACATCATCATACATACAGGACATACCTTAATTGCCTGAACTCAAAGAGTTCGATAAGTTGGTCACTCAACAAATGGATAACACTATGCAACTAAACCTTCCTTTGCTGGGTCTCTTTTTGGCTCCAAATCTTCTCCAGCCTCAACCAGCTTGGAACCTTCTCCTCTGGACAAATAGATTTTTAAAAAAAAATTCTATTGGGAAGAATTTTAGAATAGGCTTCTAAAATACAGGACACATGCACACACATACCCACACAGACACATACATACATATGTTATATATACATACCTGAACATACACACACACACATATACATACCCATACATAAACTGATATGTGTGTGTGTGTGTGTATTAACTTCACATTAATATATAATGTATTCTTATATATACTATAATATAATTATATAAATTGTGTATATACATAATTATAATATAATTATATAGCTCTGTACGTAATTATATTATTTATAATTATGTTTCCCTCTCAATATAATATAATTATTTATACATATAGACAGGTATATATATCATATATACACACACATGTACAGGAATAAACTGGTAAACCAGTAAACCACAACATAAAGATTTTTGTCTAAAAAATTAAGATTTAAGTGGGATACAATCAGATTTGCGAAAAATGCAAAAACAAAAAAAAAACTGAAGAGAATAACCTGTTGTTTATTAAATTAATAAATTTAAAATCATTTTAGTAGCATAGAGATATAGAGAGCATAAACCCCATGAATTTTGGGATTTGTTCTGCGAATATAAAAAATGTTTTTTTTTTTGAGAAAAATGGTGGTGATTTAGCAAAAGACATTTCCTTTTGACACTTTATAGTTTTTTACCAGTCTACTTTGCAGAACATTAAATAATCATTGAAATAATAAAATCCAATTATATGTCCTCAAAATGCAGCTGTATTGCTTCCAATAACTGAATAAAGATTTATTTTGAAAATGATTTTGAGCTTGTCAGACATAGGGTTCAAATTCAGAACAGGGCTTGGTAGCTGAGTTTGAGTGTGGCTGTTGGAGACATTCTTCAAAAGAGGGTACATTTTTCTTCTTTTTTTAGCAGCCAAGTCCACTGACCTAGGGATTATAGTTAATGCAAGACTGCAAAGGAGCAATGAAGTCACGGAGGCTGGTCAATCTCAGAGCTGCTGTGAAAATGTGAACATCAACATTTAAATTCCTTTCTAGAATGAAAAAATTGCCTGCAAAAGTCAAAGTTGGGTAGACTCGCATTCAATTGCCAAAATTTGTGATAAATTGTGATTTGGATGATTGTTTTGTATATGTATTTGTGTATACGGTATGTGTGTGTATATGATGTACGTGAATGAATGTATATATATGTATATGTGAGTATGAGTGTGTATATGATGTATATGTATGCTTATATATGTTTATATATGTATGTATGTGTGTATGTGTGTAAGAAGCCTACATTATCTCAACCAAATTTTTTTCCCTTGCTGGCTTAATATTTTGATGTAGACAAAAGATTCAAATATAACATGAAGCGGAAAACCAAATGATGAAGTTATAATCAAATCAACCAAAACTTGAGAATGACATACCCCAGAAAACGATGATGGCTTCTTATTGAGTGAACAATCTGATTACAAACAGATGATTGATTGTAGCTTACAATTAGATAGTATGATTCAGAAAATCAAATCTCATACTACATACGAAATGGACAAAATACATATCAAACCCTAGCCAAATGATTGGAGAATGAAACCCTAGGTAGTCTTGATGAACTACCCTTCAGTCCTTGACTGAAATAAGGTTGGAGCAGCTCTGTTGGTGGTCTGATATGACTGATGAAAATTCTGTAACAGCTTGTATGCAATCTGCTCTTGACAGAAATGCTGAAACTTGTCAAATAATGCAAAAAGAGCTCAAAACATGGAATCACCTAGCTCAGAAAGGTAATGATTTAGCCCAGCTTGCCTCTTATGTTTGAAAAAGGTTGAAACATGTCTGATATTAAGTCTGAAATGTGATTACCAGCAACCTTTGAAGTCTGATATGGGTTTCCAGCCAACCCACAATGCAAAACTCTTAAAAAATGAAACCCCAATATGCCAAAACGGGCGATTTGTTCCTTGAAAACAAAATATGATTCAATCTACTTGATTTCTTCTTGGACCTGCAACAAAACCAGTTTTCAAACCCTTATCTTTCAAGTCCAACTCCATAGAAGCATGGCAATTAAGCTCTATGATGAACTCCATGCGAATTCACCTCTCATGGTGGAATGGGGTTTTTCATCACCAAACCACTGAAATTTTAAGGGAACATCACCTTGAATCGAATGAAATTCACTTCCAGCCAAGAGAAGACTCTCTTCACAATGTTATTTCAAAATATCAATGCAACATAATCCTCTTCAAAGGGATCGGTGCTTCTTAAATAAGGCTCCTAGTCCAAATCGCCATAGAAGAGAATCTGATACGATTTTATCAAAATATTTCAATGCTTTCTTGAATTCTTCCCTAAGGCATCTAAACTGCCCTTATCCAAAGGATTTGATTTTATCTTATTAGAATATTCAATGCCTTCTTCACTAAGGCATCTAAGCCGTCCCTATCCAAAGGATCTGATTTTATCTTATTAAAATATTCAATGCCTTCTCTTTTAAGGCACTAGACCGCCCTTGATCAAGCTGACTTAGAAAAGAATCTGATTTGATCTTAAATATTAAAATATTTGATGCCTTCTTAAACCGCCATAGGAGAGAGAATTGACTTCTAGAAGCAAGTCAGATCTGATTTCATGTGGGTCGACCAATCAAGGAGGATAATAATATTTTAACTGTTACTCCCTTCCTTATTTCTTATAAGAGACTGTGTTGACTTTGCAAGTAGAACTTGAAATAACAATAAAATATAATTAACATTATATTTTGTTTTCCATTAAGGATAATTTCCCTTTTTAAACTTCAAAAGCAACTCATCAAAATTATGATTTTCATGGCCCAATAACATTCCTTCACCAGGATTACTAGCTCACAAGAATGGTGAATGAGCTAGTTCACATCTTCCGAGTATCACTCCAAAAATGGGGACATTACAACGTGTGTATACACATGTATACATATACACATATACAGACATACATATGTTGATATCTATATGTGCATGCGTGTGTATCCCAATTTGGAATCATACGTCCCTGAAAAGGATGTTTTTCTGGTACTGGTGTTGTTTTTCAGCATATTTTCCATGGAAAGTAAGCTTGAACTATCGTATGCAAGTAACTACTGTTTGCAAAATTTCATAGGTCTGGATATCTCAGGGGTTATGTATTGGTGCAACTTCTATCTGTCTTACCTTCATCTCACTGATAGTCTACAGACTGGCATTTTTAGTAATTTGAATTTGTATAAAATTATCTCTAAGCTTTATTCTTTAATTGTTAAGTCTTTGTTTGTGGACTTTCATACAAGATAATCATCCTTGATGTGTACAACTATCGTTTCACTTTTTGCAGTCTCCAGATGATAATCTGTCTCCTGCTCAGGAAGCTTTGTTGCACATTCAAGGTCAGATTGTGGATTTGGGTCCAGATAAAGATAGTGTAATCACAACAAGGCTTCTTGTTCCTGCCAATCAAGTCGGTTGTTTAATTGGGAAAGGTGGTTCTATAATATCTGAAATGAGGAGAGCCACTGGTGCAAATATTCGAATTTTACCCAGAAAAGACCTTCCACCATGTGCCTTGGAAACAGATGAGCTGGTGCAGGTATGTCTACTTATTTCAGTTTTCAACAAGTTTTGTTTTGTAGCTGTAATTTGAAAAGAGATGAGCTGGTGCAGGTATGTCTATTTCAGTCAGTTTTCAATAAGTTTTGTCATTTGGCTGTAATTTACCAGTTATTGAAGAAGGCCTAAGAGTATTGAGCAAACATGGCAGATTGTAGGTGACATACGGGTGGCACGAGAAGCTTTGATTCAGATAACTTCAAGGCTGCGTGCTAATTTGTATCCTGATAGGTCCATCTCCGAGGTTCTTCCTTCTTCATCCTTTGGGAGTCTGGCAACTTTGAGTGGTAGAGGAAGGCTTGAACCTATATCTCCTACTAGATCTTACCCATCTAGTAGTGTGTTTCAAGGTGGCCGTTCATCGTCAAGCTATCTGACATTGCCCCCTTCACCAGGCCCATGGTCAACAAAGGTCAGCTTACATAAGTAAATTTTAGTTACTGACTATGGCTTATTAAGAATAATTGCTTTTAAGTTTGAGCTTTGTTTTTGTTTATTCGATCATAGATATTATTGTAGTTTATCAGCTACAACATAAAATGATTCTGTTTTGTTCTGTTAATCAATCGATATTTTAATAAATTTTTTAAATTCTGACAATTTACCAAGGACTGATATGTAAAATTGGATCTGGACTGTACATGGCTTTCAAGTCTTAAAGCTTTCACAGATGCTTAATTCTCTTGTTTTTTTGTTATATAATATCAGCCATTTGTCTCCTGCAGAGGTTTCTGTTTCGTGTTCCTCTTGTTTAGAATATCATTGTATCTTATAATATCACAGAGACTATATGATATAGTGCATCTTCAAAAACTTAGTCTTTTCAGGATGAGAATTACCAGTTTTAGCAGACGTAGTTTCTTGCCTAGGGATGTCTGAGAAACCATCAGGAATCTGTCAATCCATGGGAGACGGTTCCCCCATGGAATATTCCTTCTAGAAATTTTTTATAGTGATTTTATGAGACTCCATGATGAATGGTAATCAAATGCAAGTCATCTGTTAACCTGGTTTGCCTAGGTTGCTGCATGTTATGTGGGTGAGCTATGGGATAGAGTTTTGTATGTGGAATATTCCTTTTAGTAAGATTCCATTTGTTGAGCAGTGATCAAATGCAAATTGTTTTGAAAGTTGCTTGCTGAGGTTGTTGCTTGCAGAGGTCACTGAACACATGGCCACTTCTGCATTCCCCATTGCAAGTTCTTCTCCAAATAACTTATTTCAACTCTGTTCTGGTTTTCACAATGAATTGGTTGCTTCTGATATCAGACATGACTTTTGATCAGGATCTATATTTTTTTTTGAAGGTCCTCATTTCCTTGTCTGATCCCATAAGGTTTGAATGGTCTTCTGCCTTGCCTAAAACATGTTCCCATGTCTAAGAATACTAATGAAACACTGAAAATACATTGTATAGGAAATTTGAGGACATTAGAAACACAATAGTATATTGCACAAAATTACAATAATGTAGGTGGTGAGAAGAAACAAGATCTGGACATAAATTGCTTTTACCAGGAGGCATACATTGCAGATAAAAACTAAATTACTTCATTTTCTATATATAGTAGTAGCTCATGAAAAGTTACATCAATCTAGGCGACTGGTTATACACTATGTATATTATGGCAGCTAGACAACTGTGCAAAGGAGGTTTACATGCTGTTTTAAGAAACCTGTAAGCAGACGAACATTCACCAAACCATCCAGAAAAGTAATGATCAATTTGTAAGCAAATAAACAAAACACAATGCATGCAGAAGAGGTAACTCTGGGTTTATATGGGAGAATCCGTCACAGGTAATAATAGCCTGTCATCATAAATGGAGCCTTTTGCATCCCAGTATTACAGTTTCCTTTTTAAGTTTCAGAATGCCCCAAACAGTGGCATTTCTTTGGCTATTCGCAACTGAAATCATATGCCCAGAAGCAGCATTTGTATATTACTTTTTAGATTTTTGACCTCAGAGGGGCTTTTATATGATATATACTGGAAGGAAGTTACTGCTTGTCTCATATGGGCTATGCCCAATGATCATGATATATGATGGCTAGAGCGCTGTTAATTTGCCATGTTTTTATTAGATGTATAGGCCATGAAGTATATAGTTTTAGGCCATGAAGTATATAGTTTTTTTAGAAGTTGCCTATATAAGTTTTTCATTTGTGCGGCCCATTTGTATGTGAAGTTGCTGTATTAATTTTCAATTAATACAGTTACATCAATCTAAGCAACTGGTTATACACTATGTATATTATGGCAGCTAGACAACCGCGCAAAGGAGATTTACATGCAGTTTTAAGAAAGCTGTAAGCAGACAAACATTCACCAAACCATCCAGAAAAGTAATGATCAATTTGTAAGCATATAAACAAAACACAATGCATACAGAAGAGGTAACTCTGGGTTTATAAGGGAGAATCCATCACAGGTAATAATAGCCTGTCATCATAAATGGAGCCTTTTGCATCCCAGTAATACAGTTTCCTTTCAAAGTTTCAGATTGCCCCAAACATTGGCATTTCTTTGGCTATTCGCAACTGAAATCATATGCCCAGAAGCAGCATTTGTATATTACTTTTTAGATTTTTGACCTAAGAGGGGCTTTTATATGATATATACTGGAAGGAAGATACTGCTTGTCTCGTATGGGGCTATGCCCTATGATCATGATATATGATGGCTAGAGTGCTGTTAATTTGCCATGATTTTATTAGATGTATAGGCCATGAAGTATATAGTTTTTTTAGAAGTTGCCTATATAAGTTTTTCATTTGTACGGCCCATTTGTATGTGAAGTTGCTGTATTAATTTGCAATTTTGCATGGCATATGTAAAAGAGATTTCATGTAGAGTGTATGAAAGCTGAACTGAACTGGATAAATATTAATACTTCCACAGCATGTTTGTTTTCTTCACTATGTTGAAATTTTAACATGCTGTTGTGTTCTGGATTGCCAATCGTGTTAATGATGAGGTTATCTATGGTAAACCTTTCAATATTCTTGTTGGTGGGACTGATAATATTGCTTAAAAATTTCACTACATGTTCTCATGGAAATCATCTTTTAATGATTTTAATGTGAGAAATGTGAGAGGAGTTCATTTTCAAGAGTTAAAGTTTGTAATAACTTATGCCTTTTATTGTTTGAAAGGTTGCATTGAAGATTTAGTTGGAGTGGTCATTAAAATTTGGAACCAAACGGGGAGTTATTTTGCAGCTTTTTGAATTAGATTGCAGAAAAATGTTGCATGCTATTTTGTATCTATCGATTTTTATTCATTCTGGTATCGAATGTTGTCAGAATTAATGTTCATGAGTGAATAATTCTTGCCTAGCAAAGATTGATGCTATTGAATTTGCCAAAATAAGGAGATCTGCATTGCTGAGATATGTTCAAAATAAATTCTTTTCTGTTTATTTCTTAGTTTAGCTTTTCCTTGTATGGGATGCTATACAACATTGAATTTGTCATTCTCTTTCATATATCCAGTCAAAGCATGACATGGGAAGTATGGGCAGTTTCACGGACTACGAAGAACCAATTGTTCGTAAAGGAGGCTCTTCTGTATTTGGAAGGTATGTGAATTGAGGAAATCTTATTAATACATCTTGATTCAGAGGGGTTTCTTGTATCATATATTTGATGTTTTCTGGTGATGGTGTCTCAGGTCTACTTCTGGACTTATCACAAAAACTACAGTTGAAGTGGTTGTACCAGACCATGTAATTTCAGCCCTTTTAGGAAAGTCTGGGACCGGCCTTTCTCAGATTCGGCAGGTGAGCTATTACTGATTAAAAATGCAAATTATCCTTGTGATAGTAATGATAGGAATATCACATATGTTATATAGGTTTAAGGTTATATTAAGTGCTGGTTAACTAGTCCAGAAAGGTTAATAGCTTCTTTTTTCTTTCCATGAGATATTATATTGTATAACTTCTTCTTTTCTACTCAGATAACAGGTGCCAAAGTTAATCTCCTCGACGTCAGACCAGGATCATCTGAAGGAGTCGTTGAAATATCAGGTACTCCAGAGCAGACACATGCAGCCCAGTGCTTGATTGAGGCAGCAGGCATCAATAAAAAACCATTATTTAGTTAATAGCCCAACAAACTCGAATGCTGGTAAGATTTTTCCATTTGAATTATAAATGTATTTTACTTTGTTAATCTGGAGAACTTGTATTGCTTTCTACTTAGTGGAATTATAACTTGTTTTTGTACGATAGTCTGTGCATAACATCTATGTGATCTACACAGTATATATCTATTCCTTAGACTTTCTAACAAATTTCTGTTCTGTTCTCCATTCTATCTAGGCAGATGTGGGAAAAGAAGAATCCGAGTTGAGACTGGTGTATATTGACAGTAGAAAATGTTGCTAGCCCTATCAACAGCTGAGCTATAGAAGGTTATTCATTTAACAGATGCAAGGAATTGCTCTTATAGGGAGTGTTCTGTGAGACCTTGTGGGCACATTTTAGTTCAGGAAAACTTCAAACTGATTCGAATTTGTAAGGAGATCCCAACCAACAATTATATGATTTTGCCCAAAATGCTTCTAGAGAAAAGAATATTCTTGTCTCTTGCTTTTTGTTGGGTGGAATTTGTGTTTCTGACAAGAATAACAATTTTTGTCCAGTGTGGACGTTTGGATACCGGTTCTCAATGAGATGTTCGGTGAGCATATTTATTATCAAACTGCTGGCTTTTCTCATTAACAATAAGAGACTGGGTTAACAAATTTGATTGAATATGTGTGTCAATCTTATTAAAGTTTTTTTTCTGCTTTTTTCATTTGGATCTTTATTATACTGATAGTTTACAAACATTTGTGCTTTTCTCATGCTTTTGGAGGCTCATTACGGGGCCAACCTTACATATATTGTGAAATAAAACCATGTAAGATACTCATTGAGGGCACGGTTTTCTGTTGTTGCGGTTGCCTTTTGTCAACTGAAGTTCACTATCTAGAAGCATAAATGTGGGTGTCACAGGAAGTCCCTTTTCTGCCCGTCTTCTTTAAGGTGTGGTTCTTTCCACGGTATTTTGTAGACAAAAATATGAAATTTTAACCAAAGAATTTACCACTTAGCTAATTGTGCATGTACTTTTGCAATGCTTGCAAAAAACTATGAAAATTTTCAATTTAGTGGGGATTGCTCGTCTGTGGCTGTGGTTTGTATCAACTGTGACTTCAATTAGCTGTTGATTTGCGCAAATTGCCTAGTTCATAATATTTATTTGGTGCATTTGAGATTTTTGTATGAAAACCTCCTAATGCTCGATGTTGTAAGCAAAAGATTAACATAGAGTTTGCTTAATGACTTAGGTGTTGAAATGAAAATTTAGCATGTTAGGTGACTTTGGTCTTATTTTGAGGAATATTTATTCGTCTCTCTTCCTTTAAGGGGTCTTCTCTATGAGGGGTATACCTATTGTATTAGTGGGTATGAAATGGTCAATGTAAAAATCAAATCTAGTATTTTACCTTGAAAAGCAATATTGGATAGGGACATTTTCTTTAACTATTTGTATCATGAGCAGAGTTTTAAGGCTAAAGAGGCTGCCAGCAAAACAGAAAACCCACTCTGGAAGAGTTGAATTTCTAATGCTGCAGTATATATTGTCTCGGCCTGGATTAGTAAAGCTTTTTTTTGTTGCATGAACAATTAATTAAATCAGCTGAAAAACTTGTTGAATGAGATATTCATAAAGAATGCAAATCTAACAATTATTTTGGCTCAAGAAGGCCGCTATAAAGAAATAGTGCCTGCTTGCAGACAGAAGGTGGCTTATAGAATTAAGGACATTCGATACAAGCTAGACTTGAATCTGAACTGCATTTTCCAAGTAAAATTTGAACTGCATTTGTCATAGTAGATTCTTTCTTTTAGTTCTTGTCAAACTTAATGAACAATTACGCTCCAGGCTTTCCTTTCCAATGTACGAACTTCAAATCTTTTCTATTTTAACTAAAGGGAGAATTATGTAAAAAATGCCCCCTTAAAGAAATATTAGAAATTAATGCAATGTCAACCCTGCCCAAAGACTGGATTTGGTCAAGGACATCCTAAATGAACATATTGGTTGATGGTAATACATGATGTTGAATTAAGAGGATAGCGAAAATTAAGCGTATTGTGTTTGATTATCGTTTAAACTAATTATTGGAATTTAGTTTGCCAGTGTGAAACGATATAATTTGAAGAATAAACCTGGATTTGATGCTATCCTGTAAAGTGCAGTTCTAGTATAGGTGTGTTACATTCTATGGAATGTTCTGGCTGGTTATGTGCATTCACGGTATGTGGTTGTGTTAAGATTTAGGAATGACACCAAGGAAATGAGAGCATATTTATTGACATCTTTATGAAGTTAAAAAATATATTATGTTTCTATGTAGTTCGAACGACAGCACAAGGTTTTAGAATTGAATTGAAAGTCTTGAAAAGGGTTCTACGACCCCAACTATGTGGTTAGTATTTGAAACTATGCAAGAGTTACCAGTCTTTTTAGATGATTGGACCAAGCAAGGGTTTGGCCAATAGGGATTGAGATGTAGAAGATATTGGCTTTGGGTTCATTGAAGGAAATGACAGCGAAGTTTGTGTTGTTGGTACCAATATTCTTGTTATGCCTATGATTGCCATTAATGAGCTACGAGGGTACGCATATAAACTTGCTCATAAGCAAGTACTCCAATAAATTATTGATCAAATGTCCTGGCGGGAAAACTGGGAAACAATAATTTGTTTTACCATTTCATGGTACTAATCTCTTGTAGATCACCTCCTTTTGTTGAAGGATATGGAGGAGTCTGCCCTTCTTAGGCAGAGAAGTTGATGGAAGAGCATGTTTTAAGGGAACAATGGGCTAAGTGCAGCATGCTATAGGCTTATTCGTAGAGAGTAGGTTCAGGTGCGATAATACATGAGGATTTGGGAAAAAACGTTCCTTTGATAGGATGAATATTTTTCAAAATTATAGGGATGTGAAATTCAAGAGAGTGAAATTGCAGGTTTCATTAGGGGTGGTTTTTAACTGACCAAGACGACCATCAACTTGGTAAAATGGTCAAGCAAATTGCACAACCCTTTATTTTTCTCCTTTTTGGCAAGGAGAGGCCCTTCAGTGCACGGTGAGGATGTTCCAGCACTTGTAAAAGGACACGGAGAGGGCTATTCACATAATTAGTGGCTTGAATGAGTGTTCTAGTGATCAAATTGAGGAGAATTTAACTTTACAAAGAAATGTCAACTCTGACATTGAGCATAGGAACAACAAATTGTTGCATCTACTCTCTGTACTTGTTTATTCAGGATTTTAATCAGGATTAATAAGATCCAATACTTGAGTTCCAAGCTAAAAGTCAAATGTTTTTCTATTGAATTTCGTCCTCCTTTCTGCATTTTAATTTTTGCTTGCAGAAAATTCTATCCCCTTTATTGTTATCTGATTAATTCAACTAGAATAATAGTGATTTTTGCAGTATAGTGGGTTTTTAAAGCAAATTGAATAAACTGTGGAACAATTTGGTATTAGAAGATTTTAAATTTGGGCATATGGAAAAAATGTATGACAGCAACCAAATCTTGGAAGAACAAAGAATTGCTTCCTTGCAATCCAAAAATTTGAGCAACATTCTTATTCGGATATATTATTATTATATTAGAATAATGAAAATAATAATGTAATTGATCAGTGTCTTTTTTGTTTATATGCTCTTTTTTGTCAATGCCACCTTGATGGCCTTAGTAATTGTTGTCTAATATTAGATTTCTTCAATTAAAAGGTTGCCATCCCTTCATGAGATGATCAGGCATCTTCTTTCTTTCGTCTCTTTTTGCGCTCATACTGATAGTGGTATTAGAGATAGCTTGGTTTGATCTCGTAGAGGAAAGTGGGAAGAGAAGTTTGAGGGCATAGGGGCAATGGAATATTTGTAGAGGGTGTGATGTTACGGGCACAAAAATAAATATATTAGTTTTTGTGCCACTTTGATAGACTTCAGTAATTGTTGTCTAATATTAGATTTCTTCAATTATAAGGCTGCCACCTCTTCATGAGATGATCACTTCTTTTTCTCATCTCATTTTTTTTGCTTATATCAATAGTGGTATTAGAGATAGCTTGGTTTGATCTCGCAAAAAGAAAGTGGGAAGAAGGTTGAGGCATAGGGTCATTGAAAGATTTGTAGAGGGTGTGATGTTAGGGCACAAAAAGAAAAGAAATAGTGAGATTGTAGACATTTTGCTTCGGCGACACAAATTGGAAGTTGTGTATAGACAAGGGCACAATTTTGTTGAAAATTCTAGTAGTTGGTATGAAGGATGCAAGAGAATTGTGGAGGAAGAACGGAAAATATTGAGAAATTAGGTTGTGCAGGAGTCATAGGTATGGTGGAAGGGTACAACACAAAAATTTGTGGGCATTTTCATGGGAGTTGGGATAAGGTCCCATAGAGGGGGGTTTCCTTAAAAAATTCAATCAGTGTTGTTGAGATTTTTAAAGAATATTTTAAAGCTATTGATCTCATGAATTTAGTACTATAGTTTAGTTTAAAAGTTTAAGCTTTAAAATTTAGTGACCTCATAAAATTTACTTTTCCTTCCATTTTTTGGAATAAAAAATGTTGTGAATACAAAATAATAAATAAATTTCATTTTCCATCCATTTTTTCTAGTGGGAATCTAAAATTTCAAATAATTGACCAGGGACAAAAATATTCTTAAGCTGGTGGGGCAATTTCTATCCCTGAACCAATTTCAGTAGTTGAAAACTCGAGTCCTAAAAGGTAGGAGCTACTATTTTGTAGGAAAAAATTCCAATTAATCCTATAGTATATATTTTTTGCTTCATGAGACCTCCTGCTCGATGAAAGTAGATCTCGAAGCTCCCCATGGGACCTTACCCTTATAGAATCACAATTTTAAGGTCTACGATTTGTGAAGATTGGAAAATTGTGGTGTTGAATCCAATTGTAACAATAGAAAACCTCACTCGTGTATAGAAGGGCTAGATTCCAATTGAGTTTATAAAGATTGCAAAGAGTCATAGAAAAATCTCACGATTTGTACGTGTCTAGTTGAGCCACAATCATCAACTATGGTTAGGGTGTGACAAGTTTGGGTATTTTTTAGTTTCTCCCACCAAATATTTGTTTGTATTAATTTTTTTAGAGTTCAATTATTATTATTTTTAATTTATTTTTAAAAAAATTGAGTTTTTTGGGTCAAACCAAAAAGATGTTTTTCAAAATGTTTTTGAAAGGTTGGAAGTGTTTTGAGGAAAGGTTTTTTTTTTGGTAGCTAAGTAGAATGGTTAGTACTTAGAACCAAGGATTGTTTGAATCACGAAGGTTAACAAGGAAAAATGTAGTATATGGAGTTACAAGATACTAGTTGCAGAGCTTTCCCTAATGTCTAATTAACTGATGTGGATGATCATGCATGTGGCTTAATGAACCTATAGATCCCCAAATTAAGCAGTTCATTGTTCAAGAGGGGGCTTCATTGAATTGTCAATTAGGGAGTGGTAGACTTAAGATGGTGCTGACACTACATATACATTCAAGAATCTTGGACTTCCTATATCAACTGAGTATAGGTGATTGAATATGAATAAACTCATCAAAAGTTTCTAACCAAAAATAACTCCTATCTAAAGAATAGGGTAAGCAAATGCTAGTTATTGTTAACTGCTACGGGTACCTATCATTCAATATTTATGCTATAGCATGTCCTAATTCAACTAATCACTCAATAGTATTGAACACAATATAAATTGAAGACTTCAATTCAAAAATTACAATATAGCATTCAATGTAATGTAAACTAGAAACTATAAATTAGAAACTACAATGCATAATCTAATTAATCATCTAAACTAACGTGGGCTCTATTGTACCTCAAGTGGCCCTTGCTTGAGCTGCTGCATCCCCATAGTATCTTCTTCAACTACTTAGCTCAGGAAAACATGCAACTAAAATATCTTCTTTATTATATTTCGATCATACATAGAGTTTTGAACATAATATAACAAATCTAAAATTCAATCTAATTCATGCAAAGATCTAGCTTTATGGTTTCTCGATAGAGTAACCTCCTATATAGGGTCTATGAGAGCACTTATTCAAAAAGTATAAACAAACTAAAAGAAAATGTCGACTCTCCTATGAAAACAAGAAGACGATAAGGGCTTTAATCGTAACAGAAAATAACAACTAGTGAGAGCAAGAGTGTAGAAGTCTAATAAGGAGTCTACACCATTTAAGATAATCGTTATAACTTGGAAACATGATTAACATCACAACCCTTAATAAATTCTATTCCTTGTTGGAACATACTTCTTCCTCCACAGTTTATTGAAAAGATGGAGTGACACACAACCATCCATGTTCATGTCCTCAAATCATCCTCTGCATCTAATTTTGGGAATATGCACATGTTGCAGTAGCTTTGAATCCTATGGCAATGTTGACTTGTCATCCTTCTCTTGTGGGTTGAGAATCCTTTTGCTACGGGTTGACAAGTTCTGCACTAGTAGGGTTATCGTTATTGGAAACTATGGGGAGAGGCAAAATAATAATAATTATATTTCTTCCATTCACATCTTACTTCGTACCATACATATTTATAGGATTTTCAAGATCCTATTTTATAGGAAACCACCCAAACCATATTCCTATTAATATTGAGTTGTTTTTAACAACTCAATACCAACCACTATTCTAATAACCCATTAACAACTACGAGATATGATAATATTAAGTTGTTTATTAACAACTTAATATTATTCCACTTATTCATATAATTAAAATACCCACACAAACTCTACCTATGTGAACACTAAATTCCAACATCCCCCCTTAGTGTGAACATGGGGTGAAAGCACACCACAATACTTGATGACCACACATAGTAGCTCACCAAACACTATACGATAAGAGTAGGGACAAACACTTCTACCCATGGAACCGAGGATAGGGACTAACACATCTATCCAAGGTCTTACATCAAGTTTATGAATAGGGACAAACACATGTGCTCACAACAATTATGATTGGGGACACACACATCCAATCATAAACACCAACTCCTGTGACTGGGGACAAACACTTCCAATCACTTATACCATCTTGTGAATGGGGACAAACACATCCATTCACATACAACCAATAAATGTGATTGGGGACATAAACATCCAACCACAAAATAAAAGCTTGAACACCAAGCCCTCATTGTCGCGTATGTAGCCACCACTATAAATCATTGCCACTCTGATCACAAATGATATGAGACGGTTCCCGCTGCCACTTGGAAACCGATCTTGGCTTTAGTCATGTTGGCACAAAATTTTTGTCACTAATGCAATTTTGCAACCCCGTCGTTAGTGACTCACGAGAGGTTGCTGAATATCCTCCAACCTCAATTACCTCCATCCTCCAATGAATTTCATTTAGAGAACATATTTCTCCTCACTGTCTTCGTGTGGAGGGTCTTCAATAGCTATCTCATGAAGGCACTCTTCATCATCATCATTAAATACAACTAAGGCCTTATCTGTATTTAACTTGCCATCAAGGAGATCCTTAGCACGCTGAGTGCAATTCATAACAATGTGTCCCTTCTTTTTGCAATAGTAGCATAAAATTCTATTCTTGAAGAAACAACGTCCCTTTGGTGTAGAAGAACTGGATTTGGAGGAATGGTTAGGCATGTTTTTGCCATACATTGTTGTTTCCTCTATAATTGAGTTGTGTTTCTTAGCTTCTTCATCAATTAAAGTGGATATTGAATCTTCTAAGCTGACATTTACTTTGTTTAATGTGAAAACAATGTTGCCATAGCTAGAAGACATGCTGTTTAATAAAATAGCTTTTGCATCTTCATTATCTACTTTAGCATTTATCCTAGCAAGTTGATTTAATAAGGAACGAAACTTACTTATATGTTGCACAATATTATCACCTTCCATCATCTTCAGCCTGAATAATTTCTGCTTTAATCCCATCTTTGCACTTGAAGCTTGTGATTCAAACAAAGCATTCAAATTATCCCATACTTGCTTTGAGGTCTTTGAAAAATCAATATGGTGGAGGTATGCATCTGACAGTCCAAGACCAATCATAGCTATTGCCCTTCGATCCTTAACAGTCCACTTTGCAAGTTCATTGACATCAGTTGGCTTTGTTGTTGTTCCACTTACTATATCCCACAGATCCTTTGCAATAAGGATCAACTGCAACTTGATCTGCCATGTATGAAAATCTGAACCTTGAAACTTTTCTATCAAAATACTATTTTTCTCCATACTAAAAATACTTGGCCCCCCCTTTAACCAAACAATATCAAAGGTATCGGATTCCACCGATAATGCACCTTGATACTTTTAAGACCATAGACACTAATGACTCATGAAAAGAACCCTATTTTGAGATAATATAACTTCCAATCTATAAACAAATACTATAAAAACAAAAATAAATACCATTAATGGCTTGACAAAGATCTCTGTAGATCAATAATAAAGATTATAACATTAAACCGTCTAGCTTGAGGATATACAACTGGCAGACAATGAATGAATGGATGTCGATCCAAGATAAATACCTCGCAACCAGTAATAGAATACGGTGTCTGATAAGAAGCTATTACCCCACCAAACAATGCAAACAAATATAGATCTTCTAAGCCATGAGTCAGCCAAGATGAGACAAGCAACCACTCTTTAAATCGCAACCACCATGATGAAAAGATTAACCTTGTCGCCAACAAAGCACTATGGTCGATCTGTAGAATGAAACCCGATCATGATGATATGCCAAGGTCTACAAACATGAAGAGAGTCATCCACATGCAAAGATAATCCAGGCACTCACAACTACTCCTCTCGCATTAAAAATAATTTTACAGCATTCCCATGATCTATTTGAATATCCACTTTTCTCAGAAAGATACACAAATCTCTAACACCTCTATAATTCAATGGTGCATCGCTAAATCCTCTGTGGGCATCCCACACAACACCATACACACCTTCAAATATAATCGATTTGCTAGAAGGATACTTCTATAGGAATTTTAGAGTGTTGCGCTGGTTATTTACAATGTGCACACAATAATCGATGGTTAGCAACACATTAAGACGAACATAACCAAACTGAGATAGAAGTTGAAAGTAAAATGAAGATTAAATATCAACCAGAGGCAAGAGCGACCCACAACATAATGGTGATAATTGCAAAGATCTCAAATCTCATTCTCGTTCTTAAATATGATAGCTTGAGGCGAGTCTAGTGACAACCTTGCCATTCACAAAAAAAGATTCGTAGCATTCACTAAAGAATCATACGCTGCTCTGATACCATATTGGAAACTATGGGGAAACTATGGGGAGAGACAAAATAATAATAATTATATTTCTTCCATTCACATCTTACTTCGTACCATACATATTTATAGGATTTTCAAGATCCTATTTTATAGGAAACCACCCAAACCATATTCCTATTAATATTGAGTTGTTTTTAACAACTCAATACCAACCACTATTCTAATAACCCATTAACAACTACAAGATATGATAATATTAAGTTGTTTATTAACAACTTAATATTATTCCACTTATTCATATAATTAAAATACCCACACAAACTCTACCTATGTGAACACTAATTTCCAACAATCGTTAGAATTCAATTGGGGTTAGAATTTAATTAGGGCTAGAGAGAGTTTAATTAAGGTTAATGTTCACTTCAGGTTAGAATTATGATTAGGGTTAAAGTTTAATAAGGGTTAAGATAAGGGTTAGTGTTCAATTAGAATAAGGGTTAGAGTTCAATTAGGGTTAGTTTTCACTTAGACTTAGGGTTAGGGTTCTACGATAAAGTTTCAGGTTAGGGTTAGAATTTGGAATCAAATAGGGTTAGGGTTAGGGTTAGGATTAGGATTCAATAAGGTTTCAAATAGGGTTAGTGTTAAGGTTAGTCTTAGGGTTCAATTAGTGTTAGGATTAAACAATTAGAGCTCAATTAGGGTTAGTGTTCACTTACGATTATGGTTAGGGTTAGTGTTCAATTAGGATTACAATTTAATTAGGTTAATGATTAACATTCAATTAGGCTTAGTGTTCATTTACAATTAAGTTAATTTTATATTAGGGTTAGGGTTCTACTAGGGTTGCCATTACAATTATGGTTGTTACAATTAAGATTACAAATAGGGTTAGAATTAAGGTTGGGGTTATAATTAGAATTAAGGTTATAGTTAGGTTAGGGTTAGAATTAGGGTTAGGGTTGGATTTAGGTTTAGGGTTAGGATTCAAGTTCAATTAGGGTTAGGGTTAACGTTAGGTTATGGTTAATATTAAATTAGGGTTATAGTTCAGTTAGGTTTAGGGATAGGGTTCAATTAGGATTAGGGTTAAGGTTAGGGTTATAAGATAAAGCTTCAATTTGAGGTTAGGGTTGGGGTTAGGGTTCAACTAGGGTTAAGATTCAAGTTCAATTAGTGTTAATGCTAAGGTTAGGTTAGTGTTAGGCTTAAAATAACCCATTAGAGTTTAATTAAGGTTAGGGTTATGGTTCAATTGGGGTTATAGTTAGAAATAAGGTTTTCATTAGAATAGGGTTAGTATATTAGAATTATAATTACAAATAGGGTTAGAATTAAAATTAGGGTTGTAATTAGGGTTAGGTTTATAATTAGGAATAAGGGTTAGGGTTATAATTAGGGCCAGGATTAGGATTAGGAGTCAATTAGGGGTAGTGTTAGATTAGGGTTATTGCTCAATCAAAGGGTAGGGTTTCATTAGGGTTGCAATTAGTTTTTCAATCCATTTAGGGTTAGTATTTGATTGAGTTCATAGGGTTAGATTCAATTTGGGTTAGGGTTTATTTAGGGATAGAGTAGGGTTTAATTAGGGTTTTATTAAGAACTAAAGTTGCCATGAGAATTAGAGTTAGTGTTAAAATTTAGATTACAAATAACATTAGAATTATATTAGGGTTAGAATTATAATTAAGATTATATTTATGGTTAGGGTTAGAATTATAGTTATAGCTAGGTTTGAGGTTAGGGTTGGGTTTATTATTAGGTTAATGTTAGCATTCAATTAGAGTTAGGGTTCTAGGATAAATATTGGGGCCAAGGTTAAGGTTAGGGTTGAGGTTAGAGTTAGGGTTCAATTAGGGTTAGAGTTAAGGTTATATTGGGGTTAGGATTCAATATCCACAATAATTATCACTCTAATTTTAACCCTAACCATAACCCTAAAATTAGAACTAACATATTTTAAAACCCAACACTAACTCTAAATCTATATCTAATCCTAACCCTAATTCTATAGCTAAAAGTAATTCTAGCCCTAACCCTAACCCTAACCTTAACAATAAGCCTAACTCTAACCCTAAGAATAACACTAATTATTTTTATAAACCTAGCATTGACCCTTATTATAACCCTAATTAAAACCCTAACCCCTAACCCTAATTCTAACCCTAACCCTACATCTAACCCTAATTCTATTCATAATCTTGACCCTAACCCTAACCTTCTCCCTAACCACATGCATTCTTCAAATTTTATGATTTTTCATTAGGTTATGTTAATATGTTTGTGTTCAATTAGTTTTGTTGTAGGTAGTGTAGATGTTGTAATATGGATTTGAAAATGTTGATTGTGCCAGCCTTTGGAATCATTTCCATCAAAATAACTTTAAATTCTCAAAATTTTAATGGCTCCTCCTTTGACTCTGAAGGCTCTAGTGGCTCCTCCTCTGGTTCCGATGGCTCTTACAGATCCTCCTCTGTCTGCATCGACTCCTTTGCCTGATACAGTGTTTTGCGGGGTCCCTCCGCTGAGGGCTTTCGCCTCTCCTCTCCCTGTCCCGTGCGCGTGCAAGAAGAGCTTTGTGGTGTCTGGTTCCACTCCATCAGTTCCTTCTCCTTCGCCTTCTGCTTTGTCTTTGCCCTTGGCAATGGCGTGCCTTCTACTCTGTGCCTGCGCAAGCTTCCTGGAGGTGGAGTGCCTACTGCCTCGTGTGTGCGCAGGTCGACTGTTGTGTCTATGCCGACTAGGTCTGGGCTGGTTGGAGGGAATGCGTGTAGGTCCTCTGTGGGTGCTTCTGCTTTGGGGGATTCAGTTGTGTCTGGGCATTCTGGGCCTATTGCTGGGGGTGCTTCGGGTATGGCCAAATCCTTCTCCGATGTTGCGCGATTGGCTTCTTATCCTTCTAGTCGGTCTCTTCCTTGTGCCCGAGAGTCCCCTGTGGTTGTCTGTGGTCCGGAGATCATGGAAAATGAGGACTTTTATTTGAAAACTGGTGTGGTTTACAAGTTCAATGGCCTGTGGCCCTCCCTCCCCAATCTCCACGATTGGGTTTTAGGTTCTTGGAAGCCTTTGGTCGCCAGGGAGATCGAGCTCTACCCCAGTGCTAGAGGTTTCTTCATTGCTACGTTTGCCTCCCCTCTTGTGCAGAACAACGTCCTGGATAGGGGGTGGATGTGGGGTATCCATTCTCTGTCCATCAAGCCTTGGAATCGATCTTTCAACCCCCTTACGAAGCCATTGAACACCAGACCTGTTTGGGTTCGTCTGCCAAATCTTCCTCTTCAGTTCTGGGAGGAATCATGTTTCGAGGCCATTGGAAATACCATAGGTCGCTTCCTAATAGTGGATTCCACAACTAGGGAATTTGGGCATACTACGGTCACTCAGTTGTTAGTTGATTTGGACATCTCCAAACCTTTTCCTGGAGATGTTGTTTTGCTGGTGGAGGACAAACCGTGGAAGCATCTCTTGGACTATGAGGGTCTCCCCTTTCGGTGTAGGAGATGATTTTCGGTGGGATATTTGGCCTCTACCTGTCCTCATGCTCACCGCAAGGGCGCTGCGACTTGGTGGAAGAACGCTCTCCTGGATCACCTCATGGTTGGTTCTTCTTCGAATGTTTCTTCTAAGGAGGTCGACACTTTGTTTGTCGCTCCTGTCTTGAACCTTTCTTCTTTGCAACCACCTTTGGATCTTTCTACTGACACTGTTGTGCCTGACCCTGCTGTTGCTGCTCTGTCAGGCCCAATCCGCACTTTGTTGGGAGCTTCTATTGATCCGTTAGTGGATTTGATCTTTGCTACCTCGCTGTTGACTCCCTCATTGCTTGGGGCTCTTCGCCTGTGATGGTTGGGGTGGAGCCGAGCCTCTCACCTTTCTCTCTGTTTCCTGATTCTGAGCCTCCTTGGTCAGTTGTTCTTTGGAAGAAAAAATCTACGTTTGCTTCTCAGACTCGGGTCCATGAAGCCAACCTTGACCCCTCGATGTCTGGGGCTACTTTATCTCTTTGTGGTTTCCACAACTGTCAATCAGCTGTTTCTGTCCGTCCCTTAGTTCAATTCTGGTTTGAGCTTTGTTTTCCTTTTGCCCTTTGGGCCCTTTGTGCCCTTTGTGAAGGGTTCGACACCCTATAAATGCTGCTTACCATTTCAAAAACAAATATTATTTTCTTAACATTCTAAAATGTAATCACATTTTCAATCAAAGTATCAACTTCAACAATTTGTTGTCCCAGATATTCGTTGTCTCAAAAATATTTGGTCAATTTAAATATGTTAGTAAAGAGATTGTATAATGAATCTTAAACCTTTATATCCTTGAAAACTTGAAAGAGATAAACAAATTCTCATGAGTGCATAATATTTTTAACATCATTAACCTTTCATTTTTTCATTGTTTTTTGTTGATCACCTATGCACTTAATTTTCTCTAGAAGTTACTTTCCTTTTGATGTTCTCCATTATTTTTTTTAAAGTTACTTAGGTGTCAATCATTATTTTATATTTATTAAGATATTGAGTTCAAATTTGAGCCTATGAGAATACTTGAGTTTATTTCTCTACCATATTTGTGGACTGTTGCCAAAGACTTGGTAATTCAAATGATTTAGTAGTACATCTTCTCTTCTAACTATAGAACCCAATTCATTTCACTATGTGCATGCATGTTGGAAAGAGGGTTTATTCTATACTATGAAGAGTTTGTAGGAATATAAAATAAAAAATATTTTTGAATTTGAATCTACACTAAAATCCCAATTCTTGGCTTTTAGTAGGAAGTGAACCCATTTCCCCAAAATGAACTTTGTACCTTTCAATTTGGAATAAGACATGCAAAGTGCATATTAGTAACATGCTACTATATTATAGGGTTCATCCTACTATTCAACGTTGGTAATAGGGTTTGTTCAATTAGGGTAGGGTTAGTATTAGGTTACTATTCAATTAGGGTTATTGTTAAAATAGGGTTACACTTAGGGTAATTATTCAAGTAGGAATAAGATTCAATTAAGGTTAGTGTTAGGGTTATTATTAATGTTAGGGTTAGAGTTAAAATGTTCAATTAGGTTAGAGTTAGGGTTAATGTTCAAATAGGGTTAGGTTAAATAAGGATAAGATTTTAGGATAAAGCTTACAGTTACAATTAGGGTTAGGGTTGGGGTTAGTATTAAGGTTAGGGTTTCATTAAATTTAAATTAAAGTTTAATTAGGTTAGGAATACTATTAGGGTTATAGTGAGTGTTAAATTAGCGCTAGGGTTAGGGTAATATTAAGGCTTAGGATTCAACTATGGGTTCAACTTCAATAAGGATTCATGTTCAATTAGGGTTACTATTAGAGTTCAATTAGGATTCAACTTCAATTAAGATTAGGGTTAAGGTTCTAAGATAAAGCTTGGGGTCAGTGTTTAAATTAGGGTTGGTGTTAGGATTGGGTTCAATTTAGTTAGGGTTAAGGCCTGATTCAATTAGGGTTAGGGCTAGGATTAGAGTTAGGGTTAGGGTTAGAGTTAAGATTCATATAGGGTTTTGGTTTAATTAGATTTACTTAAGGTTGAAAGTTAGGGTTAGGGTTAGGGTTTGAGTTCAATAAGGATTACTCTTCAATAAGGGTTAGGGTTTGTAATAAGTTTTAATTAGGGCTAGTTTTTAATATTATATTATTATATTAATCTCTTACATGTTGCGTAACAACTACTACTAGCATACATATATTAAATATTAATATATATAAAATACATTGAGAGTTATCCTTCTTGAGACATCTATTTTCATCATTTTTTCTTAGAGCAATAGGCACCTCGATAAGGGTATCTCTTAGTGTATTTTATATATATATTAATATTTAATATATGTATGCTAGTATTTTGACAACCACATCGTAATCAGGTTCAATAACATCTTTATATTTCCTCTTCTTGTAAACTATTTTTTTGAGTCATTGAGAGGAGGATGGGACTGGATGGGCTCAAAGTGAAGGCAAAGGCAATAAAAGGTAAAATAGTTTTTGATGGTTGAGTTTCAGAAGTATCCTTAGGTGATGGGGGAGGAGACATATGAATATTATTATCTGTATTTGAGGGTACTAGAGGTGATGAAGAATATGACACTTGGGATGAGGACACACTTTCTTGAAGAGGATCAATATTTTCCTGTTGGATCTCTTCATTGACATCTTGATCAACCCAAAGTGTTTTTAACTGTAGTTTAGTATTGGATTTAGGAGTATCCTGAGCATAATTTTTTTCGTCTTTATTTCTTTACCAAGATCTTCATCATCTCCTCACTTGGACTCAATTGTACTTGGGTATGTTGACACTAGTTGTAGTTGTAGGTGTTCCACTAGACTTTTCTAGTTGCTTTGTTGCTTTAGATATAAATCCTAAGGGTTTAGTATTAGTATGTTCATTTGTCTTGGCATCAAACCATTTATTAGATTTATTTAAAACAAATGAGGGCCTTTCTGTGATGTCTTTTATTTCTATTTTAGTCCAATCAAAGGGTGTGAGAGGTTCAAACTGAATAAATTCTAAATAAACTTTTTCCATCATATATGAACTATCATCTTCTAGCCCTTCAACATCCCATTCCAATTCATAACTTCTATAAAAAAAATTACAATTAATTTGCACCACTCCCTCTTTCACACTTCAAATTTAATCTCAAAACTTTCCCAATAATCTTCCAAATAAGGGTAATGATGAATTATTTCCTTAAGATACAAATTATTTTCACATATCCCTTGCTATCATAGGGATACCTCATATTATAATATTGCATAGTTATCTTTACAAGGGACCTTTCTATATTTTGTGCTTCAACTTAGGATGGACACATGCAATAAGATAGCCTACTGGGAAAGGATATCTTGATTTCTTCAAATCCCTACATTTCTTATTGACTAATCTTATTTATTTGTAGAGTTCAATGAGGACCAAGAGGTCAAATGGGTCTCAAGGAAATTTATTAGGATATCCATCAAATCCTCCTATCATTATATAAACTTTAGAAATTGAATACAACAATTCCCAAAATATTTAATCACTTTTGCATCCTTAGGAGAAAATATTTGTCCCAATTTAGGCTCAAGTTCTCTAACTGTGAGCATGGTAAATGCATTATTTACCCTTCTAAAGTGTTTATTGCTAATATTCAATTATAAATATGGGTAAAAATCATATATTTGAACTTAGTTTCATCTTAAAATCCCACTTCATACAATTCAAGCCATAGGTGCATGCTAACAATAATGTAAAAATACAACATACCATATCATTTGTTACAATTTGAATATGTGCGTGGGCGGGAGAAACTTGACTCTGCAACGAGTTGTTACTAGGTCGGCTGTGGAGGTGAATGGAGTTCGTGTGCCTCTGGCTGGGGGTGTGGTTGGGGGTCCTGCCCCTCTTTCCTTGGGTGTTCCGTGTTCTAATGCTGCTGCTGGCTCCGTAGGTGCCCTGTGTGCTGCTGTGGCCCGGCCTGCTGCCTCTTCCGTGCCTGGCGTGGATAACTTTGTGTATGACGCGGCCTCTTTCCTCCCTCCTGTGGGGGACTCCTACTCAGTGCCTTTCCCTGGTCCCTCTTTGGTTGTGGGCTCCTCTGGGCCTGCGCCCGGGGCTGGGCTGTTTGGTGGGTCTGCGGGCTCTGTTCCAGCCCATGGGGTGCTTCCTTCGGTTGCTACTGCTGCTGGGATGGTGACGTGTTCTGTTCCTGCCCATGAGATGCTTCCTCTGGCTGCAGTTGTTGCAGGGAAGGTGAGATATTTTCTGATGTTGCTAGGGGGACTGTTAGGCCTCCTCTTGTTCATAGGTCTCTCCCCTGCGCCTGAGACTCCCCTGTGGTGGTTTGTGGTCCAGAGATTGTTGAAAACGAGGAATACTATTTGAAGACTGGAGTGGTTTGCAGATTCAATGGCTTATGGCCCTCCCTCCCGCATCTCCACGGTTGGGTTTCAGACTCCTGGAAGCCTTTGGTGGATGGGGAAATCGAGCTCTACCCTTGTGCTAGGGGCTTCTTCATTGCTACCTTTGCCTCCCTCCTTGAATGAAACTGTGTTTTGGATAGGGGTTGGATGTGGGGTATCCATTCTTTGTCCATTAGGCCCTGGTCTCGTTCTTTCAACCCCCTTACGGAGCCGTTGAACACCAGACCGGTTTGGGTTCGTCTGCCTAACCTTCCTCTCCAGTTTTGGGAGAAATATTGCTTTGAGGCCATTGGTAACTCCATTGGTCGATTCCTAATGGTGGACTCCACAACTCGGGAGTTTGGACACACTACGGTCGCTCGGTTGTTGGTTGACTTGGACATCTCTAAACCTCTTCATCGGGATGCCATTTTGTTAGTGGAGGACAAACCTTGGAAGCAACTCTTGGACTATGAGGGTCTCCCCTTTCGGTGTAGGAGATGCTTTTTTGTGGGCCATTTGGCCACTGCCTGTCCTCAGGACCGTCGTAAGGGTGCTGCCTCTCGGTGGAAGGGTGCCCTCTTGGACCATCTCACGGTGGGCCCTTCTGATTCTGCTTCTGTGGAGGATGTCGAACAAGTTTATGCTTCTCACTCGGACTTCCCTTCTGTGGATCCTCCCTTGGTCAGCTCTGCTGACACTGTCTTGACTGTGTCTGACCGTTCTCCGGTTCTTGATGTTGTTGCGCTGTCTGTTTCGGATTACCCTCCTTTGGTTGACTCGTTGGCTGTTGCTCCACTTTCGTCTCCTATTTTGAGTGATGGCTCCTCCCCGGTGGTGTTTGGGGTGGAGCCACTTCTCTCTCCTTCTCCGTTGCCTATTTTCGAACCTCCCTGGTCGATGGTTCTGCGAAAGAAGGAAGGTCCCCCCTTTTCCATTGCTGATTCTCGGCTCCGGAAGCGTGGTGCCAGCCTTGACCCTTTTGGTTCTGGGTTTTCTTAGTTCTTTTGATTTTCTATAGCTGTTTGTCAGCTGTTCCTAGTTTTTTCTCCACAGCTGTCTGTCAGCTGTTTCTGTTTGTCCCTATAGTTCTATTTCTGTTCTGAACTATGTTGCCCTTTCGCCCTTTGGGCCCTTTGTGAAGGGTACGCCACCCTGAAAATGCTGCTTAATTTTTCAAAAACAATAATGTAAAAAAAATGATGTCATGAAGAACTCTTAAATGTATCTTAGAAATTTGTAATTTGATTATGTAGGTTAACATTGATCAATTTTCCACAATCAAAATAATGTGAGTAATAACCTATTACAATAATGAATTGACACACCCAATACTTAAAATAATTGGTCTCTTCAACCCCATTAACCCTATGCACTAGGGTTATGATATCAATATGTCCTCATTAAAATGAGGTTTGAGAAGGATTTTTGACAATTTGGATTTCCCTTTCCTTAGATTCTTAAACCAAAAATTCATAATATTATTTAGATATATGTCTTTCTTATCAAAAAATAATGTCCCTCTCTACACTCATGTCTGCATAAACCTATATATTGGGAAGTCTCAACATGGTGCTTATTGATGGACCATCTAATTTAGCTGTTAGATTGTCATTTGTACTTATTATTCCCTCTCCTTAGGCTTGTAATGCTTGATGTAGGATATTACCAAGTCAATACTTTGAACAAAAATTGGTAAACCTCCTGCATGGGTAATACACTTTGGAAAGTAGCTTCGACCATCGGTAACCTAGGGTTTTTAGACATACGTAACATGAATTCTTCTAAGTCTATAAGCCCCAATCTTCTATACCTAATTTTCAACATTCAAAATTTTCTCGATTTGAGGAAAATATAAAACAAGACTTTAGAGAAAAACTCAAGAAATATGACAAAAAACTAGGGTTGGAAAAATTTAGGAAAGAGCTTCAAACTGTAACTAGAAATGTTTACTTGCTAGACCTTCGAAGGAATTAGGAGTCAATTTGAAATGGTTGTAATTTTTTGGGGCTCCACTACACATTAATATTGTCTCCTTTTCTCTAGTGTTAATGTACATTCAACTGATATGAGAATGACTTTTATAACACCACAATCTTTCCTTTCCTTTTTTCTGTAAATAAAATTGTTATTTTCCTTTCCTAGATCTTATTTTAAGTATCAGGGAAACTTATTAGAGTTGGAATGGGAACTAGGAACTTATTTGAGGTTCTGGGAACCTGCAAAACCTTATATATCTTCTTTGCTTCCTTTCATTTCTTATGAACTTCTCAAATATTTACCTTTTATAAGCTCCAAATTATGGGGGTTCCTTGGGAATAATGAACTTGAAGCTATTTTCCTTTTTGAATCTTTCTCTCAGAGCTTGTGGATTTAACAAGAACTATAAGTTTTCCAAGAATTTTTTATATCATCAAGCACGAAGGAAAGGACAAGAATTTATCAGAGGTGGAACGAGAATCAAGAACTTATTAGACGTTTCAATGGTTTTGGGAACCACTCGCGCTCTTTATAAAATAAAAAGAGAACTTATAAAAAGATAAAGGAAAATAGTTCTCAATAGTATAGGAACCTATGATAAGGGATGGAGAAACCCGATTTTTTATAACAACGGGGTATTCTTTTGATTGTAGTGTGTTGACCCTTTCTTCACATTATTTTCAAGATTACTAAGCTATATTATTTCCTTAACGTGTTTTAAATTATGGATGCCTATAATTTATAAGATAAATCTTAGACATTTGAGTTATCATAACATCTAAGATAAATCACTCCATTCCAATCAACCATGGTTGATTACAAATCACTCATGCAAGGTGAAAAAGAGAGAACAAACATCTTGTTTCTTTACCAATGAAGAAACCATACTTTAAAGAGTAGAAAAGAACACATGCACCTTATAACCAACTATAGTAATCTTCATTTATGCTCACGAAACATGAACAACAACATTAATTTTTTTTTTTTGAATAGTAGAGTCATCACCTCAAAATATGAGGAAATGTTTGAGGTAAGAAAACCTCCAAAGCATGATAATGGTTGTAGATTCGACCACCAACAAACTCTTCAATTCTTTTTCAACCTAGAAATATTATTTTTGACACCAATTTGTTGGCATATGTTGATGGGTTACCAACTTAAACAAAATCACAACTACAAATGACTTTCAGGTTACAAAGGTATGAATGATACAACCAAAGTTAGAATATCCATGGCAACCATGTCAATATTTTGGGGTGTAAGTTTTTGAATAAGCAAGCTTATCCAAACATAATGCACTATTGTAAAATTTCAATTATCAGGGTTTTGAAAATTTATCCAATTGCATACAACCTAGTAATGGTTGAATCTATCTCTAGCAATGACAACAATATTTCATGTAAGTTGACAAGCTGCCAACTTACCCAAACAAAAACATAGCTACAAATGAATTTCTCATGATTTTACAATGAATTCATGTCTTCAAACTTCCCTAAAAATGACACCATTTTATTGGGACCCAAAATCACCACTACACTTCCTAGAGCATATTTTTACTTTGAAGGCTAGAGTTATCATCATGAAAGTAAAAATATCATCCATAAATCATGGAGGGTTGAAGGTCAAATATATGAGAGTGGATTATCTCTCCTATGATTTTGAGCTTAGCTTAAACTCAAGAGGGTGTTCTTAGAGGTATACCCTAACAAGTATTTGAATCAAACAAAATGAACTAAACCTAAATTTCTTACTTGACCCCAAAAGTTGTCAATAAGTCAAGCAAGACTAACTATATAAAAATCCTATTTAGTTAATTTAGTTATGAAAGCATGACCCACTTAAATTAAGTTCACTTAAGGCTCCCTTAAGATTGATTTAAAATACAAGATCATGAATGTAAATCACTGGGTTTATTCCTAAGCTACTAATCACTGGTTTTGATTTGTTTTAAAATGTGAAATTGGTCAAATGGAACCAAGACTAGTGCTTATCCAATTGGGCTACAATCCATAGACAATGTGAAGGAAAATAGTGAATGAAAATATGAAAGGACCAATCTAGGCATATATTCCATCACATTGTAAGCATTATACACAAAGCATACTTAATTATCCAAAAATGAATTGCATAAACCCACATGAAAAGAACAAATGAATATTATAATGTAATATTATAAAATGTTTTCACATTATCAAATTCTCAATATAGTCATGTTTGCAACTGACATAAGAGAACCTTAACAAGAAGTTAACATTCCCTTGAAGATATACAAACAACTCTAGAGGCATTCTCTCAATAAAACCCCATACCATTTATCTTTCAAATATTTCCAAACCTCCCCTCCTTTCCACATATAACTTTAAGAAACCCCCCTTGGGAAAAGGTGGAAAAACCTAACAAATCTTATATAATTCCTGAAAAAAATATTAATTTTATTAATGATTTTTTTCTTTAAAAAAAAAAAAAATATAAATTCAATTGGTGAATCTTTTTTAATCACTAGAAGTTTGTAGAAAATCTTGGCGAATTATACTTTTATTCAAATGAATAAAATATTTTCATTGGCGAATTAAACTTGTTTTCAAACCAATAAAATATTTTCATTGGTGAATTAAACATGTTTTCAAACCAATAAAATATTTTCATTGGGGAATTAAACCTATTTTAAAACCAATAAAATATTTTTATTGTCAGATTAAACCTATTTTCAAACCAATAAAATATTTTTATCAACGAATTCAACATGTATGAAAACTAGTAAAATATTTGTCGTTGGCAAATTAAACTTGTATTCAAACCAATGAAATATTTTCATTGGTGAATTAAACTTGTATTCAAACCAATGAAATATTTTCGTGGCAAATTAAAATGGCATGGAATAAAAATCATAGTGTGGGTGACAAAAATATCAAATGCTATATATCATTCTATTTTGGGACAAATTTTTCACACAACTAAATTCCTAAATAAAGTCTCCAGATTGGAGACAAGTGTCAACATATTTATCAGTTCTAATCAGAAATGAGTGAAATTTATTGTGACTTGTTAGTGGATATTGATAATGATTAAGGTACAAAAAGTAATTTGATCCTCTTATATTTTCAATGCTTTGAAGTACTTTTTTCTGAAGCCAAATGTCAGTGTAACTTTACTCAAGTTATATTATTTAATTAGTTAATATAACATAAATATACTCAAAAAATTAAAATTAATGTGTAATTTTTTTTAATTGTTCGATGAATGTTCGATGGATGGTTGTAGTTGCATTCTAAAAGGAAATATATGGAGTGCTATAATTGTGAAATCAAACCTCTGAAATCACCCTAGAACCATTAGATTTAAAAATATCAACGGTTAACCTTTTATTCATGTGTGTTATTACTTATTAAATCACTTAAAGTCGTGACTCAATTTTTATGAAATAACATTGTCACATCAACATGTGTGTCTTGTGGTGAATTAAATGCTCAAGTGTTGAGTATTGATGTCTTCATTCTATGTATTCTTCACCAAATTGATGTTCTTCATATCGTTTATAACATATTTACTTTCTAATTATCTTTTCTCTATTCATAATTTCACTATAGCACTATGGATTCTTCGTGGTGTGTCATGCTACCCAAATATTTTTGGGAGAAAAGAAGCAACAATGCATATGATAGAGAAAATTTGGGTTGGGTTTTCAATATTCCTTGTGTGCTTGTTAAGGGTGCTATAAGAACAATTTTGGGTAGGGAATGACTTCAAAACAACCCCCATGCTCTATTTTTTGAGGTAGCTTATGATTTCTTGTTCAATTCCATGGACATTTTATTGGATAAAGAGTTCGTGAAGATGTTGGCAATATGTTATTTTCAACCTTTCATTTACTCTCTTTCTTTGTTGGAGTTCGCACTTGAGCATTATAATTTTGAATTTGGGTTATCCCCTATTAGTGAAATCTTTCCCAAAGTTGAATTGCCTTCTTCTACAATGCAAGGTCTTGTCCTAATTTTTATGAGGTATAGTCTAGTCTATAATACGATAAATGAATCATTGTTGAGTCTGAAGTTTTGGAGGAAGGATTTGGGTGATGCTCTTTTCATCTCTTCTCTTTGTTCAATTCAATTCACCTCCTGCCCAAACACTCGGTTGAGGGCCTGCATAAACTATCATGATCCTTTGCTGCCAGTCTCCTCTACTAATGTTATGATTTTTTTATAATTCAAAATTGTATCTTTTTTATATTTAGCCAATAGGCTATATATTGCATGAGGTTTGGCCTGAAACAAGTCTCACGCTCCCTTGAAACCAGTTTACTAGGCTATTTGCAGTTGACAGTCTTCCAAACACAATCCGATGAGATATGCCAACCTGTGTTATGCTCCGGTGAAATCAATTTGCATGGTTGTATTGCAGTTGAGAGTCATCCACAATCAATTTGATGGGATTGGCAGAGGTGCAAAGTCTCCACAATTAGTTTGATGGGATTGGTAGAAGTGCAAAGTAATCTTTGTTTATCATTGCATTTTAATTTCTCGAACAATGTCATATCTATACCCATCATCAACAAGAGGTAGGGTGTGCTTATGCTTGTTTGAATTGACCGAGAAGGGGTGAGGGAGAATGGCGGGGTTTCCAAATAGCCGATTTGGAATGGATATGATTTCCATTGCATTAATGAATGCCGATCACCTGTTCAATGAAAATATCATGCCAACTACTGAATAAATGCATAGATATTTCTTTAAGAAAATGCTTTTTGCTGCCACTCCTTTCGTTCAGCTGGCATTTGCATTTATGCAACTTTCACCGATGTCGTAGCTTTTTCCACTGATTCTACTTTCACTGCCTCCACTCTTGTATAAAAAGACTAATTGCTGTAACAAAAATATTACCAAAAACTTTTACACACTGCACAAATTTTGTTAGCGGCAAGGAGTACAAAAGAAGAACAATTAGCAAGGAGTATAGAAAAAGAACAATTAGCAAGGAGATTTATACGACATTCCAGAAAAAAACTACGGTATTCACTATGTTTTGCTTTCACTCTTGTATTTCTGTAGCTATGGATAGAAAGTATAGACCTGTTTATTTTTTATGAGTTGTAGTGATCATACATCTTTAGTTCAATAGCCCTTCACAAGATTAGGGCTCAAAACCTTTTGCCATCATTGAAAGCACTGTATATCATGCTTACCCATAACATAAAGACAAGAGATATATTACACCATACAAAAAAGAACGATAGGAGTTACCTAGACATAAATCTTCCATGAGGATCCACTATTACTGGACATGGACATAAATACCTTGCAAGTTCACTTCGCATTTAAGAGAAGGTGCCACTGGTCATTGGATCCAAGATTTTTGGGACAGAGGACGCGAAAATGGTGAAGAACAAGCTTGCATTTTATTCGCACTAAGCCCTAGATTAGCTGTAAATAATTCCATTTTTAATCTATATGCCAAAGAATAAAAATAGGAGCCCTGCGCCCCTGGGCGAAGCTGTTGACTCTGCTCAAATAGCAAAGTGGGCAGATATTTGCATTCATCCATGAAATCTTCTTAGTAGTAGCTAATTTCAACATCTTTGTGTTGTTTCTTTGGCACAAAAATGATGGAGGTTTCGCTAGAAGATGTGCCTCTTCCACATGTAGAGCCGGAGTCGAAGAAAATCTCTACAATTGACGTTCTCGCGGCCAAATTTGGGCGAGATTGGAGAAAATACACGACCGTGAAGTTTTGAACATGGAAAGAGTTTTTGTTACAAAGTGTTGAACATGCAAGAGACACTATTCAATGGGTGTGTTACATTCTTCAACTGACACATGTCCCAACACCTATTACATTCTGCAACTGACGCATGTCCCAACACCCGATTGAAAGAGAATATTACAAGATTAGAAAAAATAGTCATTGTATATTAAAAAATAGATGGATTTGCTTGACTCTTTAAGGTTTTAGAGCAAATTTATGAGGTGGGACATGTTGATGGTGATTTTAGCACACCAAGTGTTGAGTGACTATAGATCACTATTTCTTTTGAAAAGAATAGTCTCAAGTAGCTACCTCCTCACCAACACTCAGGGGCTCGCCATTAAATTGAAAATTACAGTAGATTAGGTATTTAATTCACCTTATGGTAGATTTAGAGTATGTTTATTAAAATGAAAATTACGGTACAGGAGAGGCCCATATTTTATTTCACTTTTACATATTTTATCAGCTTTCTCCATATAAACGTGTTGGGCATTATTGTCCACCCCAATCTCTTGTTGGGTGTTTTTTTGTTTCTAGTGTGCAAAGAGACTGCATTAAGTTGAAGTTTTTTGGATGACTATTGACTTGGATTTATCCATCTGTACAAATTTGAAATCACTATTTAATTTTTAAAAGAAGAGTCTTACAAGTAGAAAAATCTTAAGGAAAGATAGATTTTTCTCTGGTGATGTATAATTGCAACTGTTTGATGGTTGACAACATTATCATACAAGTAGTCAATTCTGTGTAAGTTTAACACAAAAACAAAAACTTGATTGTTTTAACTCTTATCAATCTTGATTCTATACACAACAACCCCTACCACCACCTTACCCATTCCCTCCCTTTCTCCCTACAACTTCGAGGATATGCAATGGATTAAGCACCACATATTCTTATATTCTTATTTTGTTCATGTTAACATATACTATTCTTATTATAGATATACAATATTTACTATCAATTTTTTTTAAAAAGATGAAGATAAAATAATATGTTCTCACTTCCATATTAGGTAAAAATACAATACAAATAGAAAAAAATATTTATTTACATTTTACTTATTATATTTAAATATTTTTTTTTCAAAAGTACCTCAAATAGTATACATATTTATTAAATATTTTTTTATTAACAACTAACTCATTTGAATAGTATATAGATTTATAATTATACTTATTAAACTTTGTTATATTTGATCCCTTCTAAACAAATATTTTACAAATAGTTTACAAATATAGTATAGTTTTAAATGTTTCACGTGATATAGGATAAACTATTAATTACATTCTATTTTTTATATTTAAATACATTTAAATTACATTTTACTTATATAAATTTAGAATTATATTTATTAGATTTTGTTATATTTGATCTCTTCCACTAAATTCTACCCTAAATAGTTTAAAGTTTTTTAAAGTATATTTTATTTATTCTATTCGATTAGATACATTATACAAACTATTTAGGGTAACTTTTTTGTTTTTTATATTATTTTTACTAAATTTCTATTATAAACACTTATTTTTGTGAACTTATAGATTTAGAATTTCTTAACCGTATTCTTTCTCTATATTTAATTTTTAGTTTTCTATTCATAGATAAAATCTAGATTATATGAAATTCATTCACATAATATGAAATTCATTCACATAATATGAAATTCATTCACATAATATGAAATTCATTCACATTATCTAGATTATATGAAATTCATTCACATAATAATTCTAGTGAATTTATAGATTTAGGATTTCTTAACCGTATTCTTTCTCTATATTTAATTTTTAGTTTGCATTCATAGATAAAATCTAGATTAAGAACCAACATCAAAATAAGATTTTTAAAATATTATTATTGCAAGTATTTTAAGATTTTAAGAATTAAAAGTTTGACTAAAAAACACATGATAAATAAAATTTGTATTCGCAAGAGAGATTAATCAAGCATAGGTGTGAAGCGCATATGAGATTTACCTAGAAGAATACATGTTTTCAACTTATTTGTGTAAGCATTAATTTATTTTCAAGTTTACCCATACCGTTATTCCATGTCTACTAGAATTTGTTATAATAAAATTACTATGCCATTCATTTTGTGTACTGAATATTTTAATCTCTCCCATTTGATGCCAATAGTTTTATATTAAATTTAGCAGATTAATATTTATTTTGATATAAAGTGCATACTTTTGGTTATTTAACCAATGTAGAATTTGCTATAATAAAGCTACTATGCCATTCATTTTGTGTATTGAATATTTTAATCTCTCTCATTTGATGCCAATAGTTTTATATTAAATTTAACAAATTAATATATATTTTGATATAAAGTGCATACTTTCAGTTATAAATATTTTAATGCTTATAAATATGTTATAGTTATTTTATTTAAATTCATAATTATTTATGGTATTGTTCTAATTTTTCAAAGTATTCATGCTATTTTAACATATAAGCAACCTACAAAATTTGAGAATGATGTAGTTTGTATTTTATTATCCTACTTCCACTCCTTCAGTTTTTTAAATTATATTTTACTTATTTCTAATTAAATGCATCATACATTTTTTTAAATATACTAAGTTTATTATAGATATAATTTTTATTATTATCAAATTTAGAAAAAAAATAAAATAAATGTTTTCAAGTCTATATTAGGTTATAATTAGGAAAAAATATTAAATTGCACTTTATTTCTATTATAATATTCTTATTTTGTTCATGTTAACGTATACTATATTTACTATCAATTTTTAAAAAAAAAATGAAGATAAAATGATATGTTCTCACTTCCATATTAGGTAACAATACAATACAAATAGAAAAAAAAATTATTTACATTTTACTTATTATATTTAAATATATTTTTTTTCAAAAGTACTTCAAATAGTATACATATTTATTAAATATTTTTTTATTAACAACTAACTCATTTGAATAACTTATATAGATTTATAATTATACTTATTAGACTTTGTTATATTTGGTCCATTCTAAACAAATAGTTTACAAATATAATATAGTTTTAAATGATTCAAGTGATATAGAATAAAACATTAATTACATTCTATTTTTTATATTTAAATACATTTAAATTACATTTTACTTATATAAATTTAGAATTATACTTATTAGATTTTGTTATATTTGATCTCTTCCACTAAATTCTACCCTAAATAGTTTAAAGTTTTTTAAAGTATATTTTATTTATTCTATTTGATTAGATACATTATACAAACTATTTAGGGTGGCCTTTTTGTTTTTTATATTATTTTTACTAAATTTCTATTATAAACACTTATAAACAAACTTATATGTAGTATTCATATTATATTATATTTCTTTTAGTATTTTTATTTCTATTGTTTTATTTTCACTCAATTTCTATTATATCATGCAAACTTTTTTTAACGATTGAATCCAACAAGAACCCAAACTTATATATATACAAGCAAAGTAACAAATAGTTATTATAAATTTGGTTTTCAATGATGTCGAGATAACAATTATGGACCACCTAACATCCCTTGCCAATAGTTATTTACTTGTAAGACATTATCTTAGATTAGCATGCACATAACATTTACGATCCACTAGAATCAATTTCCAATAGTTTTTCAATTTTGAGAAACTATCTTAGATTAGCATGCAAATAAACATTCGTTAACTCCTTTTATAAATTCTTACTTATTCTTCTATGTTAAAATTTTACCACTTTTTTAGGATATTAAACATACAATATAATGTTTGTCATTTTAAAAATGCTATTTCATTTAGGAATGGACAATTCACATCAACCCAATGAGATTATTGAAATCTCGAGTAGTTTCAATGGCCCTATTTTTTCGACCAACTCTTCACTGTCGATCAATTGCAATGCAAATTCTATGAACCAAATTCAAGCTTTTGCAAATGACATTACTGTTAGTTGCCTTGACTTGGTACAACAAGCAAAGGTCACAACTCAAAACATCCAAAGTGTGCAAGAATGTGGCATTCAGTCCATGGAAGTTACCGTACATGAATTCCACTCAACTTGTGAGAAGTTGGGTTCCTTCTGCACTTTCCTCCGTGAAATGAAGGCAAATGAGATTTACGGACAAGGTGGTTCTATCTACATAAAGGAAGCGTTTAAAAACTACTTGAATAATGTCTAATACACTTTTTCCTTGTAACTGTGTATATAGTATGTGATATAACCATGTAAGTACAATTTTTACCAACTTATGGATAGTTGAATATTTTGTAAATCCCAAAAAGAAGTCTAGGCTTCAATATACTTACCATGTAACACACTTTTGCTTTATATATATATACACAAATATTTACATATAATGAAGAATAGTAATTTATTTATAATGTATTGTAATCCTTATCTCATTTAACTTCATCTAATTAAAAGCTAACAATTGTGCTCACAAACAATTGATTTAATAGTTGTCTCTTTGTTGCATCTAAATTCTTTACAATACACTGTTATTATAAACAAATTCCATTCTTCTAAAATATACCGCATTTGTAGTATTATTAACTTAACATACATAATAAGTCTTTGGGCAATCTATTTTATTTGTGTTTCTTATGGTACTCTAAATTTACTGAGATTTAAACAAAATGTTATTGCATAAAATAAGTCACTACCTTATATTTTCCTTATATCTACAAAGATGGTTTACATAATGTCCTTCCTCAACCATGACACAATCCACATTAAATTTGCAGCCACCAATAGTAGGACAAACGTGGTAGGCTCTTTCACTTAACATAGTAAGTATAACCTATAGTTAGATTTCCTACTTCCATTGCACCTCAAATGAATAGTGCACTACTGTTATACATTTATTCCAAAACACCTTTCTTCTTGTGACGTTAGCATTGTATGCATATTCAAACATTTATAGTGCTTGGAATTTACTTAGACAAATTATTACAATGAACTAACTTTTGTACTCACTACGCTTTCTCTTTTTTTGTTCTTACCAATACAACAACCTACTTCCAAAGGCCAATACTTTTATATACATACCTATACAAAATCGCATTTACAGGTATTATTCTTAAATTACTTTTACACTATGTAAATATTTTCCACACTATAATTTAAACCAATGGTTGCTAGTTAGCTATATTTTGTTGGCTACACAAGATATTCATTTCCTACTTCAAAAGTATGCTTTTATATGTCATTTATAGTAAGTAATAGTTGCCACCCACAATTTACTTTTGCAAGGACTAGTGTGCTTTCTCGTCACAATGTATTCTTTGAATGAGAATGCAATTAAGTTGATCAATGATGGAAATGTAGACTTCCAACCCCATCTACAAGCAATAGATATCTCAATGTTTGGTCATGGGCCTGAACCAACAAATCGCTATATGGTAGAACTCTCTGATGGGGTGCACAAGCGGAAGGGTACACTTCCTAAACAATACAACCACTACATAGATTTTGAAGAGCTCCAGAAGGGCTCTATACTTAAGCTCATTAAATACAATTGCCCTATTATTTGCGATTCAAGGTGAGCCACCATATGTCACTACTCTTCTACAATATGCCAAATCATAACTTACAAATTATCATTTTTGAACTCTCTATGTCAAATTGCGTCATGTTGATAATACTTCTCTATTGTACGCTTATAGGTGGATTGCCATATCAAAATTAGAAATCACAGGTTTACAGCAGGATATCTTTGGCCAACCCGACTACCTTTTTGAAGAACAACCCCAACAAGTACATGCCACATCTACAAGCCTTGATGATAGTCTTATAGTACCACAACCACCTCTTGTGACAAAATATTCCTTGACCGACAATGCAATCAAGAAGATGAATGTTGGAAACCTAGACTTGCAACCCATCTACAAGTACTAGATTTTGCACTATTTGGCCATGGAGTTGAACTGGGTGATTGAAATAGAGTGGATCTCTCCGATGGGGTGCATAAGTAGAAGGCTACACTTCCAAAAAATTACAATCGGTACATAGCTTCAAAAGAACTCCAAAAGGGATCAATACTTAAACTGATAAGCTACAGGTGCTCCATTCTTTTCAATTCAAGGTGAGCCACCATATTTCCATGCTCTTCTACAAAAATCCAAATAAAATCTTCTAGCTTTACATCTTTTATCCACTATGTCACAGTTGTTCCTACTAAAAATACTTATTCATTTAACCTTTTTAGGTGGATTGCCATCTCCGAAATAGAAGTCGTATGCTTACAACACGATATCATTGGTCACCCTGCCTATCTTTTTGAAGAAATAGCCCACCAAATAAATGCTACAAACTCAACTGCTCCATCTACAAGCAACAGTAACAACGGTATGGTAACAAAGCCACCTGCTCATGGGACACTTTTTGGATTATGCTCATCCCCACAAAATAAAAACATTCCCGCCAATATTACTCCTATTAGAAATTTGAATCCATTCCAGACAAGGTGGCTTATAAAGGGTTGTGTTACCATGAAAAAAAAAATGTACCTCTTCAACACATAGAAGGGACAAGGGGAGGTCTTTTCATTTGATATTATTGATTGTGAGTGCACTGAGATACATTTAACATGCTTTAATGAAGTCGCAAACCTTCATTACATGAATGTTCATTTTGGTGAAGTATATACAATATCTGTTGGAACCATTAAGTTAGCTAATAGGTTGTACAATAAACTAAATAGCCAGCTTGAAATTTTTTTAGTTGAGGAATCCAAAATTTCTCTCTCAGAAGATGACCTTGCAATTCCAAAACATAGGTTCTCTTTCACGCCCTTTAAGGAAATTTTAGCACTAAACAATAACATCCTTGTTGATGTTATTGGAATAGTCATATGTGTGGACCTAAGCTCAACCATAAGGAGGCGGGATGGGACTGAAGTGCTTCGAAGGAGCATCAAATTGATAGATATTTCTTCATCTACCATTAATATTACTTTATGGGGTCCAGCTACTGAAAAGGAAGGCAAACAACTGCAAGAGATGTACCACTTAAAACATGTTGATGTAATTGCAATAAAAAATGGTCGTGTCACTGAGTATAATGGAAAGGTCATAAGAACTTTGGCAAGCACCCACATATTTATAAACCCAAGGATAGAAGAGGCAGAAGAGCTCAAATCATGGTTTGAACAGAATGATATTGATCTCACTCCATCAAATACACAACTGTTGAATGCACCTCTCATGCTGACGAGGAAAACAATTGTTGATATTGAACAACAAACTACCAATGTGAAACACAATTTCCAATGCAGTATAAAAGCAACAGTGCAATTCATAAAAACAAATTCAATATGCTATCCATCATGCCCCCTTGAGTTAGATAAAAAACAATGTAAAAAGAAAGTTGTACACAATGATGATCAAACATGGTACTGTTCCAAGTGCAAAGCTACAACTACTACATGTACCTATAGATACATACTCTAGCTAAAGATCACAGATCATACAAGAATATTATGGGTTGTTGCTTTTGAAGAACCAGCTACCAAACTTCTTGGAATTTCTGTAGAAAATCTATACATGCTATAGTTCAATCCTGAAACAAAAAGTACAACTGAGACCATAGTAAAAGGAGTGTTATTCAAGAAATTTATCTTCACAAACACAAATTCATATGATTCAAGTGTTGGTCAGACATGGGTAAAATAAACAATCACAAAGGTGGATGAGTTGGATTTTGTTGCAGAGAATTTACTCATCCTAGGTGAAATCACTAATATGTGTCATATTCCTACTGTTTAGAAATAGGTCAAGAGCTTATGTAATGTATATACAATTTTTAAGCATCTTATATAGTATACTTTTGATTGCACAAATCAAATCTCAAAGTCACATGCCTATTTCAAAGATTTTGGTAGTATGAAAATAAAGTGATTAATCTCTTCCACAAAATTACTTGTGTATATAGCGCATCATATCGTACCTCATATATTTTTCAAAAATAGAATGATAGAAGAACTCGTACCATAATTTTTTAGCTTCTTTAATTCTATATGTATTTGTAAATGTACATTTGATGATTGTAGTTCCTATTTCCTTTACAAATGGCGACTTCCAACCCAAAAAACATACAATCTCATAAAATAAGTCATAACTACTATACTCAACATAAAGAAGAAATTAGCATTCATCGTTGTATGAAGTGCATAAGAAAACATATAATACAATCCAACATACCAATCTCCTTTCATCCAAACCAACACAACACAATACCATATGAAAGTACATCCCAAACTGAAGACCTTTTTGACCGAGGATTGTCAATGTGTTCAAACCAAACTATACACACTCTTCAAAATCAATCCACAAGCTTACGACATATCGAAGTAAAATTTATAGAGGCTTCTAAACAATTTCTTTCAAGATTAGATAAACTATCAAACTTACCAACGTGCACAATTTTCCATGATTGCTACCCAAGAATGCACACCAACTCAACACAAAGTGGTCCATTGTTTTTTAGATGCTTTTGTGAGAAAGGACGACACCGTTTTTCATCAAATAATTTTATGGACCCAGGAGTACAACCATACGAGCTACAAACACTAACACAAGTTGAAGAGATTCTTATAGCACAAGTCAATCCGATAATACAAGTAACACATGCTCGTGGCGGGCAGTACAAATATAGTGGGCACACAATTTGTTTCCCGCAAGATATCAAAACCATAGCAAAATACTTTCCGCACAAAATTGCAAACTTGGATGTGTTGGTGGTTCGAAGAACCAATACAAAAGGTGACCATTACATGACTGCTATGTAAGTAGGCATTGTGTGTGGGTTGCACTACAATATAAAATCACATATAACCCATACTACAAAGACGTTGAGGTCAATTTTGCATCTCTTGCAGAGTTCCCTGATACAAATACAAACATTTCCAATATGCTTCATAACATAATTTATGGCAACGAAAATATCGTTTAACATCAAGGAGGGTCATTTTTTTATTAAATCAAGGAAACATTACAAAGCAAGGGCATTAAATGGCCCTATCAAGCTCAACCAAGTGATCCAATTGTTGAGACAAATCTGGGGGTAATTGGCCCCAATCCGCCAAATTACAACGACAATATCATTGCACCAAACAATGCATCGACATTTTATGCAGACTCAATAGAGAATGAATTCACTTGCTCCTCATCATTTATGGCTAGGTTACCAAACAAACGCCATGAACTAGAAATCATAAAAGAAACATTGCAAGTTAAAGATAAAAATGATAGCATTATTGCTTGGCCAACACTTAAAACCTCACCAGTTAATGAATACAATACTGAGGGCCTTTTAGATATGGATTTTCCCTCACTATTTCCCAATGGTATTGCACTACATTTACAACCTCACTATAGACAAGTTGAAATCCACAAATATGTGTTGCACCTAATGAGATTTCATGATAATAGATTTGGAAGGCATCCAAGGTTTAGATATTTTGTCTTAAACCTGCTGATGTGCCATCGAAGCCAAGGTGTTGCCTATGCTTTTGTCAAGAAAAAGTTGAGGATTGCATACCAACCACCATAGATAGTCTTCGTCTCCATATACAATAGTTGCCTGACACTAAAATAGTTGAACAATTGATGCATTATGGATCGTCCCTTACGCTGGTTTCGACTGCTACCAGTCTTCAAGCTACACACAACGCTCATCATAAATACCTCACAGTCCTCACCTGATCTTTATTCTTGCAGAAAAGTAGGTAATTGACAACCACTGGCATTTTTGATTCTCATGCATGCAATGTGGACATAGGAAATGTCTCTTCAAGGATTCATGACACAATTCTTGCATAGCTAATGAAGTATTCTTAAAAGTCTCTTAATCTGAGCTCATCTTAATTTTATTATTTATATAACCAGAATTAAATGGAGCTATTTTAGGCTTGCAGATGCTGGCCTGATCCATAGAGGCAACCACAACCGAGCAACAAAATATCAGTTTTTCAGCTGCTATCAATGTCCCTTCAAATACATAACTCATACCGACTATCTTATTTGGTTTGAACTGTCATAAATTTTCTTTTGCTTCATTTATTGTAGACTATACTGTAGATCACCGTCTTAAAGCTCTTCACCACCATTATCTCTATAAATAGATTCAATACTATGAACAAAATTACAGAATTGGCAACGAATTACTCGAAGCAGAAATACGCATAGCAATAGGAATCTGAAGAATTCAGGTACTATCCTACAAAGTTTTCCCGCTTTTCCTATTGTGTAGTTATATATTTACTTCAATCTGACATATTGACTTCAAATAATTTCCTATAATCATTTGTTCTGCCTTCCATCTACCATTGTCTTGCATGTAATACCCCTTCGTTTTGCTTATGCTATGTTTGGGTTGCAGCTAGTATGATACTGGACACACCTTGTTATTTGTGCTTTGATCGCTACTATTGAGTGACAACTATTATTGTGTGATGAGGTTATCTGATTATTGTTTCACATGCATAATGGATTAATGATGTTAGTAGAGTTAGCATGAGATATTATTATTTGATTATTGATTATGATGTAATGTCAGTCTTTGATGAGTGGATTGGTGAAGAGGACGGTTTCGCATCACTCGCTTGCGAACGCCCTGTGAATCCGTGATTTCTTCTTCACAGTGTGTATTATATGTTGGATTACTATATTATGATGTTTACTTGGTTTCAAGTTGCAGGTACATGACATCGACTCCACCTGGTCTCACAGGTTTGAGCGTGTCGATCCGACGGTTAAGTTAAACGGGAGATAGTAGCTAGGTAAAATGTGTCAGGTATACGCCCTAGCCTTAGTGTGTCGTCTGTCCTGTTTGTTGAGTCATGTTTACTTTATTTAATGTTATATGATTTTGTTTGATGCATTATTGTTAAATTAATGTTTAGAATAATTGCATTGGAAAAAGTAGTGATTATGTTATATTAAAATTAATATTATGCTTTGATGTTATATTTAAAGTTGATAATGAAATTTAATTTAGTTAAATTTTAATTTATTTAATTAATTAAATTTTAATCTCAAAAGGTTTGAATTTAGTTATTAAATAATTAAAATTAATTAATTAAGTTCATTGGATTAAATTAAATTAAATTAAATCATAAGAAATTGAAATTGTATTTTAAATTCAATTTGGGTTTTCGAAAATGGAAAATGAAATAAATATCTAATTCTCAACTTTGCATGCAATGTGAATTAGGGTTGTATTAGATATTTTTTATTTATGTGGAATGCATGTTTTCAATTTGGAGAGAGAAGTTTTTGGGGGAGAATTCATTTTTTTGAGCAGTGAAGAATTTCTGGAAAATTTGCACAAAGAAGGGTTTGAAATAGTTTTTGGTTTTGGATTGGATTTGAGGAAATTTTGTTGCACTTGTTGAAGTTTTTGGATTGGATTCGTTGCACGTTTGAGGAAATTCAAGAAATTCTTGGAGGAGGCTTGCATCAGAAATTCATCTTCTTCTATAGCTTCAGATTCCAGGTTTTGTTCAATGCAATTTATTTTGTTTATGAATCTAATTGTTGAAATTCATTGTTTGAGATAAACCTTAGAATTGTGCTTCAAACATTTAGTTTGTAGCATGAAGAATTTAACCCTTTTGAAAACATTCATATATGTTCTTCAAACACAAACCCTCTGAAAAAAAAAAAAGGAACTTTGAAAAAAATCAAGATCTGTGTAATTTTCCTATTTTTAATTATTCGAAAATTGAAGGAATGGTTTAAAAGAAATTAAATTTAAACCTTTTTGAATATAGGAAGAAATTCTGGAAAAAATTATTAAATTCCTAGTACTGGTTATTTTAAATTATTTTCTCGATTTTACCAGTAATTTATTTATGTGTAAATATATATATATATATATATATATGTCACACATAAATATATATCTATTTAAATTGTCAAATATTTATGTTATTTGCCTTTTGGATGAAGCCGTCGTCCGTACGGCTTTCCTGAGAAACGAATTAAAAAAAATTCGTTGAAAAAGTCTTCCATACTTTTTTTATATTTTTCGGATTTTGTTTTATGTTAATAAACAAAAAAAAAATATTCATAAAAAAATTTGTGTTGTGACAGTGGTTGGTGGGGAGTGTAACGCCCCGCCACGCAACCCTAGAGGAAGTTGCATTTAACTACTTAAACAAAAAATATATATATTTTTAAAGTATAATTAATAAGCAAGTTCACTAACTAATGCCAACAACCTCTAAGGTTATGAGACAGAGGTTATATAGAACCTCAACAAAAAACATGATCTAAACCATGTCAATTAATTAACCAGTAATTAAAGCGCATACACCCAATAAGATGAGTTACATCAAAGCATAAAGATAACTTTCCATTTCATTAATCACCATTAAACAATAAGATTGCAACTCTCATTCCCCGAATGAGGCAAAATCAAAATACATAGTTACAATTACAACTTCCACCTCGATAACAAATAAGGGGTAAAAATAATACAAGATCAACTGAAATGAAATAAAGTAAGGACTGATACCGATACCCACAAGCTCTCCAACTGGAAGTCTCGTCCACATGAACATGAAGATAGAACCCAACGGATTTAGGTGCACGCCACCCAACCAAATGGAACCCAAAGGCCCACCCCCCGTGCTAGGAGATAGTAACCAAGAATCCTAGTCAAGACCATCTACCTCTAGACACAGGATAACATAACTGAACAAACTGAAACAACCAATCACATGAACCTCATAAGTACATCCCAAGGTACACTCAAATACCATGCAAGTACAACACAAGCACAACTCTACATGGTCACATTGCTTCCAGAAATAAAGTAGAACAAGTATGCTAAGGGTACCAAACCACATAATCAAACACCAACCAAGGTCACATCAGGTATGTTACAGAAACCATACCCACAATAAAAAAGTACCAACTATGGTCACACAAAGTGACATCAAACATCACATTATGAGTTACCCACTGCAGATCGTCAGGAGGGTGACCCCAAACCGATCCTTGGCCCTCATACATACTAATACAAAATCAAAGGTCAACTGTTGTCCTAGACAGAGTGTCATCACACAGCTCGTCATGAGTTACCCACACTGATCATCAAGATGGTGGCCCTAACTGATCATTGGACCTCATACTTACTAATGCGGAATCAAATACCTTTCGTACAGACAAGATAAATGACCTTGCCGTTACTGGCCTTCCCACCCATCCCAAGCCTAGTCGAGCACTTGGATCTATGAGTGAGGCATATTTATCTTTTTAGTGTGAAGTAGTCTAAACTCTAAGTATATTAATTTAGTTATCACTTAATTATACCACTTTCGAAGGTTACCCAATCTTACCTCTTCTGGGCTCTGGCCCCTACGGAAGCCACTCTTCTACTTGACAACACACATACAACATCCAAATATTAAGGGTACAAAGTGCAACAAACAAGGTATTACATCCACTCCTTTCTCAGGAGGCAACCTAAGTTCAAAACCCTCTCCAAACACTGGAGGTAACCAGGTAACAAAACTGCTCCTGACCACTCCTGACAAGGAGACATACATTACAAAATCCACTCCTAAACCAAGGAGGTACAAAACATCCCCTTTCGAAGAAATCAGGTGACTAACTGATAAATCCTCATGCACTACCCAAGGAATACACGACAGATTGACATAACAAACCGACAACTCACGAAACATAAAACTCAACTAGAAGCCTTGTCCAATGCATTGACCCAAATTTCCCAAGTGATGACAAGAACATATAGGAATCAAAACGAGAATTAAATCTGCTTTGGATATTCTAAATCCATGTCCTCATGCTAACATTCAGTACTTTATTGTGTTTAATAAAATTGAATTAAATATGTCTTTTTCAGAGGAACGATAATATTCAAATCAAATGTTTAAGTACACTAATTGTTTCAATGGTAACAAGTATTCATGTATCTTTCTATGTTTCAAGATATAAAGTTTAGAAGTTACGATAGGTTTAACGCAAATTAAATCATTAAAATAAATACGATGCTAACCACATTTCCTTAAATTCTTATATTTGACTTTACAATTATGCCTTTAAAATTTCACTTTAACATTTAGCACAACCCATTGATTTAAATCAATATTTACTATCCCCAAAACGAGTTATCTAACATGTAAACAAATTACCCAACCCTTCCAAATACAAATATATCAATTAATTTGCATATTTAATTACTTAATACACAACTATTTATTCGATTACATAATATCCCTTTAATATATATTATATTAACATTATAACATTATACATATTAATATATATTATAATATATTAATATTATAATGTTATAAAAAAATTAATAATATATATTATATTATATTAATATTAAAATATTATATATATCATAATAATAAATATTAATATATACATATACATATTTAATATTATAAATATATAATAATAATATTAATATAAAAAAAAACAAAAAGTCAAAGGAGGAGAAGCCCACACACCTCCCCTGCCGTGCGTGCCCTAACATCATGGGCGGCTGTGTTTGCACACAGCTGACCCCCATTAATGGGGGCGACTGTGTGTAAACACAGTCGTCCTCACGAGCGGTGGCCAGTGCAAGGAGAGGGGGGAGTGGGGAGGGGCGTGCTAGGCGCGACTCCCTCCGCCCGCCTCCCATGGGGGCGCGGTGGGGGTTGAGCCCCCAACGGCCTCCCCAAATTTTTTATTTAAATTTTTTTTAAACCCTAGTACAAAATGCGACCTGCGTTTTTTTCAACATGCTTTTTTTTTTTAAACTTTGTTTTTGTTTTTAAAACCGAAATAACTCATTTCAAGTTAGGATTTTTTGATAATAATATTTTAAAACCAACATGACTATATATATATATATATATATATATATATATATACTCTTTAATGTATATATATATATATATATTTGCATTTTTGGTTTAAAACACAAAATAGATTGAGAAAACTAGAATAATAGAATTACAAGAACAATCATTTACATTCAAAGCATCATTTTCTTGGAAGCAATTTAAATTTCAAGAGGATCTTCTTGCAAATTTTAAGAACAAATTTCCAACCTTTGTTTTAATTGAATTCAAACAACAAAATCTAAAACTCCTTCCATAAGATTTTAACCAGTAATATTTAATTTTCAAAAATTCAAAACAAGCATTTAAAGACTTGAACCTTGTTTTTCTCTGAGTTTGAGGAGGTCCAGATGATGCTTAGCTTCCCACCTTGCTTCCAAATCCAACTCCACAAATTTTTACAACTCAAATCCAAAAACCCACAAAATGAAGAATTCTTTTTCTCACTAATTCAAACTTTTTCTCAGAACTCCAAGATCCAAAATTTTGAAAACAAATTTCAAACATAAGGATTCAACCCTAAAATCCTACAACCACCCTCATAAATTCCTGAAAAACGAAAAATGGAAAATATCTAATTTTTAAATAATTTGAATTTTCAAATTCCAAATTGACTTTTTATGCATTTTCTTTATTTTCAATTTCAACAATTAAATCAATAACTTCAACATAGGTAAATTAACTTCTTTCAACCACACAAAATTTAATTAATTAATAAATAGATTTAATCAACGATTAAATTATTTATTAATTAAATTAAATTAATAATAAAATAAATTACATTTCAACATAATCACAAAATACATTAATCCTCAACTAAAATGCATTAAGCAAGCCATTTAGTTACCCTTTTCTAACTTGAAATTAAATAACGAAGAGAGGGGACGATCATCAAAACAACACAACCCGACAAACAAGTGACGACATACAAGGACTAGGGTGACGACTTGACACGAAAACCTAGCTACTATCTCCCAATCGAATATCGTTGGGTATTGAACACGCTCAAACCTGTGAAACCAGGTGGAGTCGATGTCATGTACCTATCAACCTGAAAATCAAGTAAATCACAACATATAATATGAACAACATATAATACACACCGTGAAGAGGAAATCATAGAATTGTAGGGCACTCGCAATGAGTGATACGATACCGTCCCCTTCACCAAACAACTTCAAATAACCAACAATTCGAACATGCTAGTATAATCCAAAGCATGATCATCATTAATTCAAACACCCATAATGTTAATGCAAAACATGCCATAAGATAACATCATATTAAAATACCATCACGTCAAAAGATTACATTAACGTCGCTTTACAGATAGCGATCAAATAACAGTCGGGTACCAAAATCAAGGTACAAACAAAAAGTACAACACAACAGAACATAACACTGTTTGATCAAAAGGACAAAACGAAGGGGTATTACAGGGAGGTCAACTCCCACCGCCCACCGCACGAATACAAAGGAGGTGGGGAAGGGTGCTGCCATGTGACAGCACGCCCACCTTTTAGGGGGACGCGTTGTCCCATGGGAAGCGCCACCCCCAAGGCACTATAAAGAGTGCGGCCGACCGGTGCACTATCATTTACTTTTGTTTTTTTGTTTTAATTAATTAATTAATTAATTTTATTTTTATTTAATTATTGTTAATGGGTTTTTTTTATTTGCGCGCATTTTGATTTCCGGTCACCATGATAGAATTTCGAATATTAAATTTGAATTTAAATGATTTTACTATTATAAGTTATTTTATTCTATATTGTTCTTTTGTTTATTATGATAGGTGTATATTTTATATTAAATATTATTATTTAATATTTAACATAAATGTATTTACATTCTGGAAAATAGTGTTTGACAGTGAATTTTTATTGCAAATTTAGTTATAATACAGTCTGGTAATTTTTAGAAAAAAAAACCAGAGGTTAGAAAGTAGTGCTTAAGCAAGTTTATTTTAAATATAGTTTAGAATACAATAAATTATATGTAATTAAATATGTAGGATATGCTCCATTATATTTAAGTAATTGTATTTTAATATTCTGTTTGACAAATAATTGCATGTAAGTTTTTGACACTAATTTAAACTGAAACAAATGGTTTCCATGGTTAGTAAGTTAGAGAGAAGATATTTATTTTAATAGAAAGGATTATTATTTGTTTAATGAAAATTTGAATGTTATTATTTTAATTTTTGCGAAAAGCTTTAGATAAGGAAATGGATTTAAGATATCCAAATATAGTGAAATTCATTGCCAGTGCATTTTAATATTAAATTTCCTTATGTTGTTTGCTTGGGAACCGGTAATTGTGTTATAAAATTTGTAAAGTCTTCCAGAGATTGTGGGTCATTCCCTTGTAAGATAATGTTCGTTTTTCTCTTGGGTAGTGTTATAAGTGTTTTGTTTCCTCCTAGTGTTGGAGTGGTTTTCCTTAATTATTGCCTCCTAGAATAGGAGAGTTTGCGTTGTTCAGTTTTGTAGCACTTGAGATACCCTTGGAGTCTAGATTTGAGTAGCGTGTTATCCATTAGAAGAGTGGCTTTTGTTAGGGGTCGAAAGAGGTAAATCGGGTAACCTTCGGAAGTGTTTTTAACAAGTAACAATTAAAGCAATATACTTAGATGATTATGATGCATTCACATTAATCAAGATAATTTAACCTCACTCACAGACACAAGGGCTTGTTTAGACTTGGGGTGAGTGAGAAGGCTTAGAATGGCAAGGTCAACTATCTTGTCCTCACGAGAGTTAGTTGATTCTGCATGAGTGAGTATGAGGGCCGGGATTCGGTTGAGGTCACCAAGATTACCGGAACCTATGAAGAATGCCCAGAGGAGATCTCTTGACAAACCTTGCGATGACACTCTATCTAGGATAACATTGAGTTTGTGTTGTGTGTATGGATTCTTTATCATACTTGATTATAATATGTCTGGAAGCAATGTAACCATGTTAGTGTTAGACTTATATTGTGCATATGTTTGGTTGAGTCAGTATGAGTCTGCCTTTGGTCAGAGGTAGTAGATTTCTTGTCCATGTTGCGTTGTTACTATCTCCTAACATGGGGGGTGGGACTTCGGGTACCACTTGGTTGGGTGGAACATGCACCATAAACCGTTGGGTCCCCATCGATCTTCAGTTCATGGAGGCGAGACATCCAGTTGGACAACTCGCAGATCTTGTTATTCTTTTCTAGCACTGTTGTAATTCAAATTGTAATGAGTTGTTTTTACCCCTCTTGTAATTATGAGGTGGATTTATGTAATTGTAACACTTATGTGTTTTGACTCATTTTGGGAATGAGTGTTGTAATCAGTTAATCATGTAATGGATATATGTTGAGGATATTATATTCCTATCTTGGTATTTATTTATGTTGAATGAATGCTTACTACTTGAGTTATTTAATGCAATGTAATTTAAATGATGTATGTTAATGGGGATTTAAGTAATCTTGGTTACGTAGCCTTAGGGGATGTTGTTAGTTATAGATGAACATGTATGTTTAATTCACTTTAATAAAAAAAAAATTAGTACGATTTTGTAGTGAATTGAAACTTCCTCTAGGATTGCATGGCGGGGCATTACATTGCATAATGGTTTCTAATAGTTCTTTCAAGTTTCCCAAGACCATCGTTGCTTCAATGTAGAGGAAATAAACAAATGATATTATTATTTTTTTGGTACCAATTTTGCAAAGTTTTCCCACTTTTCCTATTGTATAATTATATATTTACTTCAATCTGACATATTGACTTCAAATAATTTCCAATAATCGCTTGTTTTGCCTTCCATCTACCATTGTCTTGCATAATTGTTTCTAATAGTTCTTTCAAGTTTCCCAAGACCATTGTTGCTTCAATGTAGAGGAAATAAACAAACGATATTATTATTTTTTTGGTACCAATTTTGCAAAGTTTTCCCACTTTTCCTATTGTATAATTATATATTTACTTCAATCTGACATATTGACTTCAAATAATTTCCTATAATCGCTTGTTCTGCCTTCCATCTACCATTGTCTTGCATAATGGTTTCTAATAGTTCTTTCAAGTTTCCCAAGACCATCGTTGCTTCAATGTAGAGGAAATAAACAAATGATATTATTATTTTTTTGGTACCAATTTTGCAAACCCCACCCTGCCTCTATACACGCAACTTTGAACTCCCCTCTCCGCCACCCTGTCTATGAGAGATGAATTTTAACCTCCATTGAAACAAATTCATTCTGTAGGACATATAAATGTAAATATATTATTCATAAGATTATTTTTATTAATATCAACAAGGTAATGGTATCAGGCAACATATTTAAACAGGCAACAAAAACATTGCAAGAGTTACTTTTAACATTTTCTAGACAAGCTTATCTGTTGGACCCATTAAAGTGGATATTAAGATGATTAATTTCAATCTGTCATCAGTAATACTGACTTTTTAAGGTCATACCATAACAAGGATACCAATTTAGAACTCTAAACTAAACTGGATCTTGCATTGTTTACAAATCCAACATAACCATTCAGATAGAGGCGATTCAGAGGCAATTTGAAAACTTCAAATTAGCAATAAACTATGAATTATAATAAGAGTAAATATATATATATATATAGAAGCTTCAATAGCAATTTCACAGTCAAAACCAATTTACCTCTAGTTGTTGCTTCAATGTATTCGGATAGAATGAAGTACTTGAGCCTTCTTTGGCTATAAGCATATATCCATAGCCATGGTTTAGAAAACCCTTAAAATTCCAATTTAAAGAAAAACCAAAACAACCCTAAAAAGATCTAAAACAATGACATCTGAATTTTGAACCAGAAACAAATGTGGAATACTTTGAGCAGGACACATAAGAGTATTTGTTAATCTATTTTCCATTCTTCATTCGTGTGATAACTATTCCTGCATTTATGTTTACTGTTCCTATGTTTGTCCCTACTACCTTATTTTTATTGCATTTGTTGTATCAAAGATGCACACCTACAAATAGACCCACAAAAGCAACCATAAAGGATAGACTCCTTTAAAACACCAACATTCCCTCTCACTGGCAATTATTGGATCCACCTTTAAGCTTCTACTATTTTTAGATATGATCATATAATTAAGATACTGGGCATCTGAGAGGAAGCCTGCAAATTAAAGAAGATACTAAGTCGTAAGGTAAAGATTGCAAGTTGAAACAAAATGAAAATAAATATTGTAGTTTGTTATCATATATGAAATAGTGATAGATAAAACCAAAAAATTTAATACCTTCATTTAACAACTAACAACAATTATTTTTTATTGAAATAAAACAACAAAAATTGATCCTGTCAAGTACATAAAAAGCTCACTAACCCATGGCAAGTGACTTATCTCAAGTTTCTGCACAAATTGTGTTTTGCTGTCAATAGTGTCGATGATAGGGTTTTGTAATGTTTATACACCTTTTGACAATTGTTTGCATGTAGATTGACATTTGTCTTTTTATTTGGATTTATAAACATTTTTGGATGCTTTGGATATTATTGTTTCAAATTACTCATCTCAAATCGAACATTAAAGTTTAACTAAAAATCAAATGTCACAATTAAAATCTAAAATAATTTATTTAATATTCTTTATTTACATTTATTAATCTTAAATTATTTATATAGATGTGATTTATTCTCTCGTAGTTGTTTGATGTAATTACTTGGATGCTGTGTGCTTTATTTGTTATATATATGTGATAGTGTCTACTAATGATGAACAGGCTCAAAGCAATCATAATTATCTACTTTTTTCTGACATTTCTTTCTCTTGGTTTCAAAAAAAATTACCCATTAGTATTAGCTATGCAAAATGTTTGCATAAATCACTTTATTCTATGCCAAAACCTTTTGCCTTTATGTTTTACTTCCTCTATTAAATTTTACATAAACTTCGTATATGTAAATATAAATGAAAGAAACATGTAATATTTCTACAATCCATATTAGAAATTTAAACGTTACATGTATAGTTTTAAGTACACAGTTAAATGAATGAATTAGAAGAAAAAGTGGTGTATTATAGAGTATTTGTGAAGGCAACTCCTAATTGTCTGCTGTAATAAATGCTAATATTTAAGAATAAGGGGTTTTTATGGCACAATCACAGAGTTATAGAGTATTTTTGAAGGCAACTTCTAATTGTCTGCTGTTGTATTCGGATTCTCTTTATAAAAAAACTCATTATATTTAAACATACATCATTTTTTACATATTTTCATAGTCCATGAATAAGTGAGACATGTTAAAAAATAGTTGACAATTGAGCTTGGATATATATTCCATAATATTGAAGTGATCTTTACCTAATAACTCGTAATATTTATGTATGCATAACTCACTTTTACAACAATCACTCTTATATATATGGGGTTTTCATAGTCTATGAAATTGAATTTATCAGATTTTTGTTAATGCAACTTAAATAGCATTTGCACCTAAAGGAGGTTCAAAGGTTAAGCCAATAGAAAACTATATGTATGTTAATATGTTAGAGAGTACGTGTTTGTGCATAGGTGTGTATCTGACTGGATTAAACAACTAATAATAAATGCTAAATAATGGAATGGAATAAACTTAGACAAATTTAGATTTTTTCCTTAAAGAAATTAATTATCTATTTTGAAATATTTGCATATAGATTTAAAAGGAAAATGCAATGGAAATAGAAAGTTCCCATCCAATTCAAAAATCAATATTTATCTGACTTTTACATGATAAGTGAGAGTTTGGAGGCTTTCACCTAATATTTTGGAAGCTTTTACCATTAAATGACAACTGGTTTACCATTAAACAACAACTAAAACTTGTTTTCTAATGACTCCACATTGGTTTGCAGAGTAGACTTGTTTGAGACTCAAATCTCACACTATATGTAACCTATCCAATAATAAATAGAAAATAAAACCATCATAATTTAATAAATTTGATAGAATAAATATTACTTAATCCTTAAACCTAAATCTAAATTAAAAAATAGCTTTAATTTTTTAGTTAATTATTTATTAACTTAATATTGATGAAATTTTCTTTTTCCACTTGCATTGATTTAAGTTTTAAATATTCATGAAAATATTTCAAAATCAAATAATATGTTGTAGTAGACTTTAAGAGTTTTTTTTCATTATTTGTAGCAACTTTCATAATTTAACATGTAGATAAATATCAACTTCAAAAACTTGCTTAACATGACGTCTGATGGAGCAAATTCGAATGCGCTTTTGAGCGGGAGAAAACAGTCGGCTTCTTTGGATGGCGTTGACGGTGCTCTGGTGTCCATGTATGTGGGTGGACACATGCATAGGTGCCCTTCCCCTACTGCTTTGGGTGAACTGGGCGAGAGTCTATCAAAGGACTCTTCACAGGTTGTGTGCTCTACTATAGGGTCTCCCCTTGTTCCTCTAGACTTGTTGCAGGTTTTGGGCTAGGGTGTGTGCTCGGGTGGCTACATGACTCTTGCAAACACTCCTGTTGATGCATCCTTTCCTGTGGGTGTAGAGATTACTAAGCTGGGGGCGGGTGATGTGTGCGTCCCCTCTCTCCCTGTGGTGTCACATTCGGTTCTTGCTACTGGTGTGACTAATCATTCTGATATTGCTTGTGTTGAGTGGGAGGCCCGTCTGTCGATTGCTGCTCCCTCTCCTAGTGTTGGGCGGGTTTTCCCTCCTCTGGTGGCTCTGTCTACTGCTGTTGTGGCAGATTGTTCTTGGATCGATTTTCTCACCTCCTATTTTTTGGTTCTTCTGACCGCATGAAACCCTTTTCAGAGGCTGCTAAGGTGGGTGCTCGCCCCCCTGCTCAGGCTCGTCGATCGTTGCCTTGTGCCCAGGATTTCCCTGTGGTGGTTTGTGGTACTGAGGTAGTGGAGAACGAGGTTTCTTATTTGGCGCAGGGTGTGCTCTACAAGTTTAATGGCATGCTTCCTTCTCTCCCTGATCTCCATACTTGGGTGTCAAACTCCTAGAAGCCGTTGGTCTCTGGGGAGATCGAGTTCTACCCTAGTGCTAGGGGATTTTTTATCGCTACCTTTGCTTCCTCTGCTGAGAGAAACCATGTGTTGGACAGGGGATGGATTGGGGGTGTTCATTCTCTATCCATCAGGCCTTGGTCTTGCTCGTTCAATCCCCTTACAAAGCCATTGAACACTAGACCTGTCTGGGTCCATCTGCCTAATTTCCCTCTCTATTTTTGGGAGGAATCTTGTTATGAAGCTATTGGCAACACCATTGGATGCTTCTTAATGGTGGACTCTACAACTAGGGAGCTAGGGCATACTACGATAGCTTGGTTGTTGGTCGATTTGGACATCTCCAAACTTCTCCATGGTGATGTGGTCTTGCTGGTGGAGGATAGACCTTGGAAGCAACTCTTGGACTATGAGGGTCTCCCCTTTCGATGTACGAGTTTCTTTTCAGTGGGTCACTTGGCCTCTGCTTTCCCTCTTTCCCGTCACAAGAGCACTGCGACTTGATGGAAGGATGCTCTCTCAAACCATCTCACTATGGGTTCTCCTCCTTTAGGAACTTTCCTTCAATTAGTTCCTCTTTGCAGACTGACCCTCCCGTGTCTACCCAGGACCCTCTTTTGACTATCCTTTCTACGGAGCCTTCTATTGTCTTTATCTCGACAAAACCTTTTGTTGATGTTGTCCTATCAGAACCTACACACCCTACGTTGATCGAATTTGTTGGACCTTTGTTCGCTCCTATCTCTGATGCTTTATTTTTGGCTCCCTCATTGTCCTCTCCCGAGGTGGTTGTTGTGGATCTGCTCCCCTCATCTTGATCATTTGTTCTTGATTTTGAGCCCTCTTGGTCGATAGTGCTGAGGAAGAAGGGTCTCCCCAAATCCACTGCCTCTTCTAGGCCTCGGGTTCAGGGAGTTAGTTTGGACCCCTCTGGTTTGGGGGTTATCTAATTTTTTTAGTTGCTCTATAGCTGATGGTCAACTGTTGTTGTTTGTTTTTCTAGTTCAAGTTTTGTTTGAACTATGTTTTTCCTTTGGCCCTTTTGGGATTTTTGTGTAGAGGGTACAACACCTTGTAAATGTTGCTTATCTTATCAAAAACATGTAGATAAATATGATAATTGTCTCTGCTTTTTAGAAGATTTTCCTAGAAATATAATTGAATTCAAGAATAAAAATTATGATTTAAAATTTAGGTAATCAAACTCTAATTTTCATCAATTGGTATAAAGTCCTACAAAGTCTCTCTCTCGTGATATGTCATATGCTAGAAGGTTTCATTTTGAATTTTGGTTGATTTTACATTTTGTCTTAAAGGTTTAGAAAAGAGGTGCTTTGATTGTCCAATGCAGTAATTTGTAGAAATCAAGATATCTCATATAATAGTTTCCTCAATAATTAGCTATAGAAATTGACACAAGTGTTATTTTGAGGAACTTTTCTGAAGGGTTGGGTCTGATGTCTAGGAGTCTGTTGTTTGTAGTGGCCTTTTTTAGTTGGAATCCCATCAAATATTTCAAACAATTATCAAATCGCTAAGAATGGAAGAACATCCAATTTTTTTTGTAGATGATATGATTATAAAATTTCAATTACTAAGAGACACATTTTCATTGGATCTTTTTTGTTTGAAAGTATAGTAGGGTATCAAATGCAAAGCTCCATTTGATAGAAAGATAAATCTTATTTGCAACTTGCAAGTGGCAACAATAATCATACCAAGAAGGATTATTAGAAGAAGAAGTGTCCTGAATCTTAGAAACAACGAATTACATGGCAATATCACCAAAAAAAATGATTTTATTTACTAAAGAACTAGGCCAGAAGAAAATCCAAAAAGCAATTTTCAACCCATTTGCCATGATCACCATTGGAACAAACTAGAATGCATAATGCATGTTGGATTCTTTTGGACTTAAGATAAGATATTAGTTTTTCGATGCAGGTAACCATTTTTTTAAAGCTATTAAGAGATTCCCACAATCTGGTCTAATCAATGTAATGAAAGCATTGAATGCATTATGCAACTTGTTTCTCTTTTTTGAATAAAGTGAAATAAAGACAAAGCAGTCTTTATTTGTTTGTTAACAAGCAAGGAAGCATGTTTTCTATATGTGATTAAAGAATGTCAAAATAACTCTTCCAAAATATTCATAGATAGGTATGTCAATCCTTTGACTAAATTAGATATGGGATATAATCATAAGACTTAAGAGTAATTTGTTGCTTTGGTTCTTGAAAAAATGGTTTTCATATGAACATGAAAAACAAACAATTGAAAAGATTTGCAGGGGATTATATATTCATTATGTGTGATATTGTATCAATGTGTTGCTTAGGAATTGTCATGCCCCTCCTGAAATTCAAATCTAGATTGCTAAACAATATACACGAAGGACAAAACTCTTTTGTCCTATACTTAATAGTATATGATATCTGTAACTCATGGATAACATCAACAACCAAGTGTTTGAATGTCACAATTCTTGGGTCAAGTATTTCATCTTTATAACTCATCAAAGATTTGACTACAAACCAAGGAATCTAAAAGGAATTGGTGTACCAGTCCCTAGTCTAAAACTAAAGAAGCACAACTTAAGAGAGATTATAAAATCACAAATACTTAAGAACCTGCTATATGAAGTAAGAATACCTTCTGGAATTACAAAGATCTTAGAGAAGGCCAAAGAACTACAAAAGAAAAAAAAAAGGTACAAAAAAAATTAGGATCATAATTTGAATTACAAAAACTAATCAGTAAATATTATGTAAATGTTAAGTACAAGCAGACCAAAGTGTGCCCATCCAGCCACCCATGATAGTGTGTCTTGTTGTTGTTGGGATGATGGAAATATTGCTCAGTTCTTTGATGACAACCATTGGATTCAAGCCTACATGAACAACCGTCTTCACAATTGTACATCTATAGTATGATTGTCCATGGATATAAAGCTTGTGAATTTCAACTACAACGATGTCCAGGAAATTATCACTCTTCCCAATTAGGTAAAATGAGAAATTAAAAAAGTAAAGATAAAACACATAATTGACTGTTAGTGCATACCTTTGCTAGAATATTCTAATAAAATTCCCTTTATACAATGTTATTCTTAACCATACCTCCATTCATATCAGTTGCAGTGTCTACATCTATGCCAAAGAAGCAAGGTTGTGTAGGCAACCAATGCATTGTGCTCATAGTTCCTATCAAAGGATAGATGAATCCTACCCCAACACTAGCTCTACATCTCTAATTGGCAATGTAAAACTAGTAAGACCCCTTTTAATGAAGCAACATGTGAAAAGGAATACCGTGTCTTTGCAATCCAAATTGGAAGTCTAGAAAAGCCTTGCAGGTGTATGTTTCAATCTGTAAATCTCAACATTTAATATTGAAATGCAAGTTAAAGTATACTTTTGTAGCAACTGCTTTGATCATGCTACCGAATTATTCTTTTCTAACCAACAACTAATTTCACTTTTAATGCAACTTTTACCATTTAGATAAAGCCAACTTTACATTTATGATGTGTGTTCGCTACAATTTTCTTTGACTATGTAGGAAAATAAAAAATAAAAAAGAAAGAAAAGTATGTGCCAGATTATTCCATACTAGCACATGGAATCATCAAATACAATATCATCACAATTGAAATAGCTGCAAATCTTTCATTCAATTTTTGATCTCCAAATATGTATTACAAACATCTTGTATATTTTGCAAATCACAATTGAAATAGCTACAAATATTTCATTCAATTTTCAATCTCCAAATATGTATTACAAATATTTTGTATATTTTGCAAACAAGATTGTATATATTTTAAACTAAACTTCCTTTCCATGTTTACTTTTATATATTTTTCTATTGGTGTAACCCTTGCACCCCTCCTGGTGCAAGTGCTAGTTAATATATATATAGTGGTTTTGCCACCTTGAGCATTAAAAAAAAAAGAATGTGAAGTGTTGGTTTAAATTGAAGCAATTAACTTCTTAAGACTGAAAATATATTTATAATTTTTGTATGATTCATTTGTTTACTTCTTTAACATATAAATTTAATATTAGTCTTAATTTTTAAGAAACTTGTATGCAAATAAAAATCACAATATACTCAACAAAAATATTATTATTTAATAAGTTAATATAACAATAATTTGTACTCAAAAAATTCTAATTAATGTACAAAAATATTTCACTGTTCGATGGACGGTTGTAGTTGCATGTCTGAATGAAATGTCTGAAGTGCTAGATGTATGAACTTAAACCTCTAAAATCACCCTAGAGCCATTAGATTTACAAAGATCAACAATTGACCTTTTACAAATTATTTTTTCTGCCTCCACATTTTTTAGTGGAATCATCACAAACTTTGGAAGGAAGAATAATTGTAAACTAGTTTAAATTACGACACATTCCAATTGAAATCTCTTGTATTTATTTAGTTCCCTCACATTTATTGAATTTAGAGGCATTAAATGAGTAGAGTGCAAGTTGTAGTGTTGAAGAACAATTGTGGGCTCATATATTTTGGCAGGAATGAAAGCATTGGAATGTTCATTTTCACACTCATAGATGAAAATGCCAATCAGACTAACTTGTTAGAAGAGACAAAAAGAATTTTTGGGACCAATCACAAATCTCAAGTTGCATTCAATTTTATGGTCCCATTGGAAGGGAGTTTAATTTGGGAAGAAATTAAACTAGTTTTATGGAAAGAATTCACTATTGTTGATCATTGATATTGGGTCAACATAGATATTTCCTTTAAGTTCATGGCATCATTTTTAGACCTGAATGCGTCAAAAGGTATGGTTCTATCTATTGCAAGGCTAATTATCAAACCATAATACTTGGGGGTGCTGAGGAAATGCTTGTAGTGGCGCGTCTAGGCATAGGGGTTCTAAGGCCGAGAGATTTACTATGGTTTCTCATTCCTGGGGAGGTGGTGGAGCGTCTTTCATTTTTACTCAGCTTAAACAAGGAGGTGAGTTGGCTTGGCAAAGGGCTTGTGCAACAAGTGGTATCAACTTCATAAGGAGATATCTTCTATTAGAACTACTTGGAGATAAGACCTGGGTTAGAGAATTTTTTGATTACATCCATGGGAATGCAAATGTTTATAGTGTTGAAAGGAGTTACGGACAAATTTTTGGTTGCATTTTAAGTGGGTTCTTTAACTTGGCCCTACGTGGATTTCATGAGCAAGAAGGTGATAATGGTTGTAAAATTTTAAATGTTTATTATGGTGATGCCCTAGAGGGTGACTTCATATGTAAACTCTATTTTCTGATAAATATAAATCTTATCTTATAGTTATGAAGTGTTTTTTAACCTAACGGATCATTCTTAATTTAAATTTCCTTAACTTCTAAGGTCGAAGACGTTTGCACTATTGAAATTATTCGATTGTTGTAAGTTACGTAATATGTTCTTGTGCTCTGATTACATCATTGACTTGTAGGAGATCTTTAATTTTTAATCGAAATAAGATTTACAATAGATTTCATATCATTTGTATGCTCGAGGAAATCTCTAAGTACAATTTGCATTAAGCCAAATGTCAATCAAAATAACATTCAGACTACGAAGGAATACCCTTCCGATGTAGAAGATGTTTTAAAACAAGTCATGCTGTTGCACAATGTGGTTTTGAGAAAAAATCCACGAAGGCTACATGGTGGAAAGGTGCTTCTCAGCAACATTATACGGTTGAAAAGAAAGTAGAGCAACCTAGGAGTTTTTCTGAGGTGGTTGCTTTAGAATCATAGGACCTTGGGGCATCCTCTTCGGATGTCTCTAATGGTGGGGTTGTTGATGCTATGCAAGACTACAATGTGGAAACCCGTAATGAGAGAGAGAATGGGCCTATGCTTGCCACTTTTTGTGATAGGGCTATGACTATCATTTCAGGTGGCTCTCCTAATTTGGCCACGCCTGTAGGGAGGAATACGGATCAAATCTCTAAGACAACGGTTGTTGGTCTTCTTTAGGATGATGGTGCGCTGGCTTGGCTTGATAAGGCATTGCAAGTGGAAGAGGGTTAGATTACTATAAAAGGCAAGAAAGATAACTCCTCTAAGTCTCCTTTTGACATGACTCTCTGCTCCCACAAGAGTAATTCTAAATGTAAATCTTGATGGTTCTTGTTTGGGGGCTGGTTTTTGGCTGACTGTAGGTTGTTATGCAGTTTTGCAGTCAGTTGTAGTTCTTTGGCCTTGGTTTCCTTTTTATCCTTGGTTGTCTGTACTTTCATGTCTTTATGTTTGGACAACCTTTTGGTTGTGGGTTCCAGATCCATTCAAAATCTGTTTGTAAAGGGTTTTAGGGTCCCTTCAAAACATGTGTTTACCTTAATCAAAAACATTCAGAGTGGCTCTCCCATGTGCTAATGACACCTCCAAAAAAACAATTATTATACCTCACAAGAGTAAAAAAAAGTAATTATCATTAGTAAAATTAGTAAATATCATAAATAGGATAGTGAGTTCAACTGAAATCATTCTTAATTCCATAAAATGGTTTTGAGTACAATGTTCTAAATTTTGATAAGTGTTTTCATTTTGTAAGGTTAATAAGGAATAAGATGATGTTGTGGTATTATTGGGAATATTCTAAATTCTCCTAGCTCCAATTATGTAGTTATAGATTAAAAGAGACCAATTTCCTTCAAGTGTGCAAAATGGGTGGAATTGGAAAGAAGTTGATATGGTTCACCTGGGCCTCGAGCCAAGCTTTGAATCAGGGTGAGGAGCTCTAATGTAGATAAGTGTTTTCATAGATAATGCGACCACATAAGTATTTTAATATTGTTTTCATTGAAACTCGTTGATTTCTCATACTCCATTTTGATAGAGTCCCTCAAAGAGGAACTATGGACTTTTAGTCATTATGTGATGTTTTCGTGCTTTGGAGTTGCCCAAAGAGGGTGGTAGAAAATTTAATACCTCTTATCTTCTGCATAATTTCAGTTGGTACCCAGGAAAGGTATATTTTCTATATTCACAAGTCCCACTTCCCAGCATGGTCAACAAGCCCTATGGATTTTCAAAGTCATTATGGGCTATCCTGGTGGCTTGGAGCTATTATGTGAAATCCCAATATCACTAGCATAGTTAGAAAGCCTTGTGGTTTGAGAATATGATTTGCATCCCATAAAACCACTACCAAAATACTAGTACCACCTTGGTATCAATTATGTTTGATGTAAAAGTGACATGTGTCATTTATACACGAGCTTGCATGCTCTACTCATCTTTAAAAATTTATGTAACATTGTATCTCAATTGTAATAAAATAAATAGTTATATTATTCTTCATTATTCATTTACAGTAAATAATTATTTTGTGTGTTTAGTGCATATATTCAAATTACAAGTAACTAGAATTAATGCTACTACTTAAATTAGATATCACAATCAATGATATTGTCTTTGGATATCCATAATCTCATAGTACTTGTAAAAATTTTGGTTCATTAAATTTTCCAATCCTTTAAAAATTTGCTAAATGGTCATACTTGTTGGGGTTTTAAAACACTATATTAGGGTTTTGAATCTAAACTCTCATATAAATAATTACCTAGATCAACCAAAGAGAAAAACATGCTCAAGGCACAAGGGTTTTAACTGATAGGTTAATTAATAGAGTTGGCCAAATAAGAGATGCAATACTAAATAAGCCTTGAGAGTGAGGAAATGGCAAAGAGCATAACTAAAGAGGAGGGTGTTGTTGAGAATATACTTGATGAAGAAGAAGTTGATCAATATTTCCAAGTCCAAATCCCTAAACCATCCTCACATTGTGCTTGTTTTTAATCCTTCATGACCTTTTTCAGGTTCCCTAAGTCATAACCTTCTGTCCCACTTGTGTCATGAGATTTCCCGACCACTTATATCTCCTAGCACTCACTTAAAACATTTTTATGCATGTGCTGAAATAAAACAGTCAAGTGGACCTGTGCTTTAACCTTTTGGATGCTTGCTTGAGACATATGTTGCATTCCTATTGCATCATGTGTTCCTTATACATGTTGGCTGGCACCCATAAGATATCAACACGTTTCATGTCATCATGGTAGTGCTTAGGTCTTTTACACTGTATTTTTATTTTTTAGTTCATAAGTAAAATGCATCGAGCATCCTTGAAAGGTCAAGGGACACATGTTGCTTTGTGGTCCCACTGTGCTTCTTCTTCAAAGCATAATTTCATGTCCTTGGTGTACAAATAAAATGTGTTAGGCGATAGAAGTTAAGATATGGGTGTGTTTCTTGTTTTGATTGTAGCACACATTCTCTTTCTGACATTTTATAATACTCGACGCATAGGTAAAATACGTTGAAAAAGGAAAGGTCCTTTTATAGTCCATGATACCAAGCAGTCTGTTTTTGGGTCTACATATGGCTTACAGTATATGGGACTCCTCGTACTCCCAATATGACGGAAGCACCTAAATTGTGCTCCACAATACGAGGTGTACATACCTTACCCTTTGCAGGATTTGAACTTGTGACCTCTCTTTCAAGAGTACAAGTTCTCCACCATTAGGCCAAGTCAGGTGTACATTAGGCCAAATCAAGTGTACAAGGAGGATGAGTGTAAAAAGGGAGAACACGTGTCAAATTTTAATTCCAGCACGTACATCCTTCACACTGCAGTTTCTAGTTTCCAGCATATAAAGAAAATGCAATAATCTTAAGGTTGATATTTTGTAAATATTAAACAAAATTAAAACCCTAGGATAATCCAAAGATATTGTAAAAGGAAAACCTAATTATCAAGAACCAAAAAACCTTCATAATGAGTGAATGAAGTGCAAAGTCTAGGGGAACTAAAAGTTTTATGTAAGACGACTTGATGAAACAATTACCGAGATCCACAAAAAGAGATAAGAAAGCCAGAGGAACAAGGGTTCTAATAGATATATTAGTTGATAGGGAATCACAAGTTAGGGATGCAATTATCCCTCAACATGGATGGACTTTATTTTAAATATGGATATAAGAGGAGCAAATTTGATAAGTCGATATCAAATCTATGGATTCAACTTCATAAATGTTGACCTGATTAAAGCCCTTGCTTAGAGTTATGATACAGAGAACAAGGTTATCAAAAGTGAGAAGGGAACCCCATTTCTTGAAATATCAAGGCAAACCATTGTGTACACTTCTGATTTAAATGCTTAAGAAAGTGTCAATTTTGACTTTGGAGCCCTAAATAGAGAGTGGGCAAAGGATAAACACAACTTCAGGGTTTTGTGGCTACCTCAGCATCGAAGGAGTTGTGTAGACAAAAAATTGGTGAGGTTTACCAAAGATGAGGTAGAATCGTTTGATTTTGATATATTTGAGGATTATTTTCTCAACAAATTTTACATTATGCCAAATATTGGGATAAGATTACCGGGTTTAAATGCTTGTTCACATGATGATGCTTGTGATCAATATTCAGCATAGGGATGTCAATGAAGGCTTTTATTTTGCTTCATACATTGTTGAGGAAATTCCTAAGCAATTGAGAGATTTGAAAGACCCAAAGGCTAGACTATAGTTCAAGTGGCATTCTCTGTTATGCCACTTGATTTTATATAGTGGCATGAAGATATGGATTAAGCCATTAAATTTGAAAATAAATGATGAGGAGGGAAATAGGCTACAGGTCCAGATGTGGACATATCTTTGGGAATCTCATTATCCTTCTACCAATTATCTAGCCTTTAAAAATGTTTTTATGCAAGATGTTTTAAAGAACCTTGCTTTTCAGCCAAAGGAAAGAATATATGAGAAAAACATTAAATTCCTCAAGCCTTTGCAGGTTGATCTTGAGAAGGAGATTGACCGTAATTGGGGAGATTGGTACTTGCATTCTAATTATACAATCTTCAAGGTTTATAGTGGTAGTTAAATGAATCAAATAAATTTAATTTCAAGTTGATAAAGAAGGGATCACTCATCCCTATTGGGATGCATTTCTCACATTTCATAATTACTGCAAAGGAGGGATTAGAGGTTTTACCCTTTGAGATGGACATTGATGCCTCAAAGATTACTCTCGAGGAAGGAAGAAGAATTGTAAAGGAGAGTGGGGTGCTCTTATTTCCTGAGTGGGATCTTGCTTCAACAATTTCCCTGGACACTATAAAAAACCAAGATGAGGATGCATTTACATCATGAGCAAGTTGAAGGTCTATTTTGAATCAAGCTTCAACCCAAGATTACAAACCATTGCTATTTGGGTAATGGCCTCGGCTTCTGATAATTCAATAGTAGCAGATCCAACCTAGGAGTTATATGGAAACTTGATTATAAAGATGATATCAGACACTTCAACTCCTACATCATTGGTTGTGCAAACTGCTATGTTTAGTGAAGCAACTGCAAGAAGTTAGAAGGTATAATATTATAAATTACATTGCATGCATGTGAAATTGCATACTGAATATTATAAAGTGGTGGCTCAACTACCTCAATCACAGTTTGCTTCTCCTTCCCCTCTTATGATCACATCAACAAAATTCTCAGTGCAGGATAGAGACTTTATCTCTCAAAATAAAAGAATTGAACGAGCAGCTAAAGCAAAGCCATTAAAATGAAATGTTGGCTAAGGAGGAGTCCAACAAAGTAGCTACTAATATTATTGATGATTTTCCTAGCCATAGACTTCCATGTGTGCTACACAAGATTGAAAGTTCCTGGCTAGCGTATGATGGATTACAAAAAGCATATGCCAAACATATGCAATTACAAAATAGCTTCCAAAAGGTTTTAAATAAATGGATCCTTAGAGCCACCTTATTAACTAAATTATCAAGATGACATATTTTTATAATAATGCTCCTAATAATCTTATGCAAATTATTGAGCATATTGATTTGTTAGGAGAAGTTTTAGATTTTCAAGATAAATTAGATATGCAATTGAAGGCTAAGCTGAAAATGTTTGAAAGCATGGAGCAAGGGGTAATGCCTATAATCATGGATAATTCAGGAGTAATCAAGTCTTTAGATGTGTGGAAAGTAGAGTTTTTTGGCATTCTCCCTTCCTTGTCGTCATATATTTATACAAATGACAAGCCAGATTTGGCACTCCTTAATACCTCAATTGATGACATTCGAATTGGATTCTAATTTGGATACCTTTGCAAAAGAAACTAGGGAAATAACGAATGCAAGGTATAAGACCCATAATAGTAAGGTCCAAAATTTACTGAACTTTCAATGGCCTTCTAAGGAGTATAATTCATGCTTAGAAAAATATACTAAATAGAAATTTGCTCATATGTCTTTTGTCTTTTTGCAAAGGTGGAGCTCTTTTTGTCTTTTGTGGCCCAGTCAACATCTTCTTTGATGGGTTTTCAAAGGGATACAGTTTCAAAGTGGTAGAGTTAAACAAAATGATTATGCATCCTTCCATTTTGTTTCATCATTCTAGGATCAACAAGTATCTTCTTCAACGACAAATGTGATTGTTTTATCATTTAGTGAAAGTTTTGTTTCTTCTATAAAGAATTTGTAACTATTTTTGTCTAATCCTAAGGGACGAGATTTTCAAATGAAAATATAGCATCCATCAATGACCTAAAGCTTGTTGCTCCCTTGTTTCTATAAAAAGAAATTTAGGGCCATTTGCAAAGGATCTCATATTTTTGTAAGCACAAAATCCATGTTCTAGGTCTATATCAATCTGATTTAGGTTTTCCAGGGAAGAGCTATAAATGTGATTATTAATTTTGTATAGTACTCATTCTAAATACATGTACATATTGAGATAATTTCTCAATCAATTGTCTCCTAAATTGTATACTTCATCTCAATTCTAAATACAAATTGATCAGGATCATTTCTATTCATCTTTGTAAATTTCTTGCAAATGAATATTTTTTATAGCTTCTATCTAGGTAATGGACTAAATTGTTGTATTAGAAATATTTATGGTTTTGAATGTATATAGGGATTATTAAGAAGAATTGATTGTAAATTTTGGGGATATTAGTGTAAGGCTCACCGATTCTAAGCGTTATTGTTATCCACTCAAGACACTTGCCACCTTCTCATTACATGTAGTTCCCTTCACACCATATTTTTTATTGCTTAACACAAAGGGAAAATGCACTATAATATTATTCCTTAGAAAATTAGAAAAAATGTATTAAATTACTCAACCATTCGATGAACGTTTGATGGATGGTTGTAATTGAATTCCAAAATGAAATGCACAGAGTGCTAGACTTGTGAACTCAAACATCTGAGATCACCCTATAACTGTTAGATTTACAAACATCGATGGTTGAGAGTTTATTTGACATGGAACATTGGAATGATGCCACCTCTCACCGAAAGTGATCAAATAATTGAAGCCGTAGAAATAAAAGACAACTGTTGAATTTAGTTTGAAGTGTCAATACAAAATTATAATGTATTAATTGTGTAATCCAGAGGTAATATGTTTCGTTCACTTTAATATTCGACAAAAATTAAAAAAATAAGTGAACTTGCTACTGCTAAATGATTTTGTTTTGGAGTAAGAGGGTCAAGACACCGGGAAATTACTCATTGCAGTGCACCAAGGATATTTTTTGTTCCAACATAGCCATTGTCTCTATATTCATCTTTTCAAGAATTGAATTTAGGGTAAGTGAAAGAAATCCTACGCTTCATCATTTCTTAATTTTTCAATCTTGGGGTTTAGGGTTGAGAAATTGAGATTTCACACTGTACAAGCATGTCTACCACCACTACTAGACCAATTGTTGGGAAAGGAAAAGAAAAATCAAATAAAAAAATAGATTTTGTCGAATTGCTTAAAACCCCAAATTTCATGAATGAATACCATGATATTTATGATCCTACAATCTATGGTAGGTTTACCTCAGAACTTATATTTTCATGTGAGAATAAGGTTGCAATTCAAATGAAAAATATCAATAGTAAAATAATACCAATTAATAGTATCACTACACCATATGTAATTGGATTGGGATGCATGATGTTACATGAGGTTTTCCCTTGCCCGAAATTTATCATGGTCTACACCCAAAATTATGATGATAACAAAAAAGATTGTTAATAAAGATAGCAAAGAAGAAATGTTATCCATTATTATAGAAGCATTTGGAAATGTGTTGGGTATTACAGCCAAATATTTTGGAAACATCCACATTGACTTGGAAAACCTTGCTAGTAATTATGAAGCAATTGGTCAAGGGGAGAAAATTTATTTTCTAAATAAAATAGTTGTGGATAGTAACTTATTCAAAGATAATCATAATCCTCCTTATAAATTGGAAAATTTTAAACCATGGGTTTAAGATACTATTTCCATGCTAGCATTTTTCCTCAAACTGGATAGAAACCGAGAAGTGGGTGCAAGCCTCCTTGAAATCATATATAATATCCATTATGTTACTCCACCTGCCAAATATAACTTTCTTGAGCACATTGGATAATCTATACATTAATAATTTTTAATGGTTAAAGGAGGTTCCACTAAGAAATTTAGGTTCATAACCTACTTGTGCTATTTATTTTTATTCGAAATTAGTGGAATGTTTGTGGCCAGGAAGCTTCAAATTCAACCCTATACGAGTGAGACAAAAAAAATGGCTCCAATATATGATTGGACCACTAAGATAAGGATGCATGATAGTTGAAGCAACTACAATCATTTTATAGACTACTATTTGGCTCCATTATATCAAGCAATTATAAATACTCCAATGCCTAGATTGTTTGTTTCTTGTAGAGATTACATTCAACTAGGATCAAAAATACAATTTTCTAACAGGTACTTCATGGAAGAATATATTGTTCTAAGATTATATGGAACAAGAGTATAGCCATACAAAATTTTAATACATGTGATAGAGAGGGTTTTTACATTGCAATATGTACGACAGGTGGAGAGTACAAACCAACTATACTTTGTCAGTCAGCAAAAGAAAAGCATATTTCCTTCTTTACCTTTTTTAAGTAGAGGGTTCACATTCGAGAGAAAAGCATTAATTGTGGTACATGAAATTTTGAAAAAAGTTAAATTTGATGTTGGATCTCACTAGCAGTATCACCCATGTCATGTCATTAAAGCAAGGCTTGTGGCCAATAAGAACATTGCAAGTAGAATTCAACATGAAAGTAAACCCTAACTTGAAATATTGAAAAACAATTTCTTGGGATAAAGTCAAAAAGAGGAAACTGGTGCTAAGAAAGGTATTTATTTTGAACGAATCTTAGCAAAAATAATAGCATTACACCAAAAGAGAAAAGCAAAGAAGAAAATCAATAGGTAGGACATTTTTTTATGGAAAAGGTGATCAACCATCTATTTAAGTAAAAATACCAAATTCTCTAAGAAGGGCTTGTACAAAAGAAAATTGGACACAAAAAATTACAACCTTTTGGTCTATGAGGAAGGATCTAGGTCAACCAAAAACTAGTGCAGTGTTTCAAGAGATCTAAGAAGATTACGATTTTAGCGATTTGTGGAATAAAGAGCATCCCTCTGAAGTTCAACAAAATGACGAATCTGATGATGATATGGAAGAATGAAATGTACAATATTCCAACAAAGTCAAACGTGGTTTAAGTGAGACCATAAAACAAACATATACTTCAGGAGCAACCATAGCTGAAAAATGGGTTATGAAGATGGTGGTTGGGGTCCAATGGACAAGGCATTTGGGCACTAATAGAGGTAGGCCATAGAAAACCTAGTGATTTGCAAGGCATTGGAGCTAACAAAAAATCCCAAGGGAATACAAAGACAAGTGAAACAATACATTTTGTTACAACTTCAAATCCTCATGGTCGGATACAATCACAACCAAGATATTTACATGGTGGAGAATCTAGTGCAGTTGAAACTTTCATTGGTGGTGATGGTATGGGTAATAGTACTAGTAGTGGTCAACATATGCTACAATAGAAAATTACACACAAGAGACCAATATTAGAAGATACTACACAGATACCCAATGATAAAGATATTTTGAAGAAGCAAAGGATTATGGCGGGTCCAAGTCCAACTACTAGTACCACTACCTTCATTTCCATCCCAAATGAGATATTTATAGGCACTCCTAGTCCTCCAGTTGTTAGTGTGACTACAAGAATGATGGCTAATATCAATCTTAGTCTCAGGAAATTAGTGATGTTCCCATCACTGCAAGTACTGATACTCCTTCAACATTCAAGAATTCCACTATGTCTACAACCCCCAGGTTTTGATTAAGGAAATAAAATATATATAAACAAAAAAAGAAGGAAATGATACAAAATACATCTACTGTAACTTCAGAGCCTACAAGAACTAAGGTATTACCCATATTTAACCTAAATATAGAAACCATGGAGTACATGTTTGTTGCCCAAAGTTCAAAATAAACTAGAGAATCAAATGAATCACGTTGAATTTTAGGTGAGCAATATCAAAGTGATTTTTTATTTTTTTATACAATTTTTTTGAAAAAATTAATGTATCAAAAAGACAACGAATTGGTGTACACATCATTGCTAAAGAAAGAGAGAAAAAATAAGTTGAAAATTAAATATAAAAATTATAGGCAAACCAACAATAATTAATATTTATGGCCCAACCAAAACTGAAGACAAAGCATCCCTTTGGGGTGCAGTTCTAGAAAATATATGCCCTCTTACTAAAGATAGCCTAATCATAGGGGGAGATTTCAATGCCTTACTAGATCTATCAAATAAAAGTGGTGGGATCAGAAGTGTGACTCAGACTATAATAGATTTCAGGAACTTTGTATCCAATGTAGGGTTGTCAGATTGCCCAACAGGGAACGGTATATTCACTTGGCATAATAGGCGTTTGGATTTTACAGCAATAGTTGAAAGACTGGATAGGTTCCTTATCCCCACTGGTTGGTTCACTTCAGAGCTACAAGTTTTTGCTAGCATCATCCCAATTTCAATCTCGGATCACTTCCCAGTTGAGTTGTCGGACATTAGAGGGAACAACTTGGAAAAAATCAGTTTCAAATTCCAGAATATATGGTGGCATGACCCTAACCTACTGAAACATATAGAAGGTTGGTGGAGGGAAGCCAAGGTTGTTGGGTCCATAAGTTTCAAATTAGTAAAGAAACTCAAATAGTGGAACAAGGAAAAATTCTAGAACATTTTCACGGAAAAGGCACTGGTGGAAACCGAACTGTAAAGCCTCAATGAATTCGTTATAATAAATGGCATGAGGAATGAGGAATACCTCAAGGAAAAAGAGTTGAAGGACAAACACATAGAGCTTTTAAAGCGAGAGGAGATCTTTTGGAGAGACAAGTCTCGTGAGGTTTGGCTTCAAGAAGGGGATGCCAACTTCAAATTTTTCCACGCTTCTATCTTAGCCAAACGTGCCTCCAAAAAAATAGAAGAAATTTAGGCCCTAGATGGGACCCTTGCACGTGGAGGAGCCGAGGTTGGCAAGGTAGCGGTAGACTTCTTTACTAGCCTGTTAGCTGACCATTCTCAGTCAGTACACAAAAATAGTATCCTTGATGCATTAGAAGCATGAGTGAGCGAGGCGGACAATAAAATGCTATGTGATAAGATCTCAAAGGAGGAAGTCCATTGCGCACTTTTCCAAATGCACCCGAACAAAGCCCCCGGGCCTGATGTTTTCCCCGCAAGATTTTTCCAAAACTGTTGGAGCTTCCTTGGAAACGATCTTTGGAAAATGGTGGAGGAGTTCAGAAGGACCAAAAGGTTCATCAAGGATGTGAATAACTCGGTCATCGCAATAATTCCTAAAAAACCTGTTCAATCCTCTTTCAATGATTATAGACCAATTTCGTTTTGCAATACAATCTACAAAGTACTAGCAAAAGTTTTGGCTAATAGACTAAAAAAATATTGGGCAACATTATCTCGATCGAGCAAAATGGATTTGTGCCTAGCAGAGAAATCACATACGACATTCTTCTTCTATCAAAGGTCGTGCACTCCCTCAACTCAAGTAAACAAGCAAGCATGATCATCAAACTAGATGTAAGAAAAGCTTACGACAAAGTTCGTTGGGATTTCTTACTAGTGGTCATGCAAAAGTTAGGCTTTAACGATCAATGGTGTGCTCTAATAAGGCAATGTATCTCCACGGTTCGGTACTCAATTTCAGTTAATGGATCACTACATGGTTTCTTCCAAGCATCCAACGGTCTCAGACAAGGACACCCCATGTCACCTTTCCTATTCGTTATTATGGTGGAGTCTCTCAGTTGTGCAATCAAAAATAGAAGTAGACGGCTACTTTGGTGGGGGGTGAATGTAGCACCAACCATGGATCCCATCACTCACTCTTAGTTTGCTGATGACACCACCCTCTTCGGGGAGGCAAGCCAGAAGTATCAAACAGTTATTGACAAATTATGAAGTACAATCAGGGTAAAGGATGAACAAGGAAAAATCATGTATCTACTTCTTCAATACTAGAGTTCGCTTGCAACAAGCAATAACATCAATGCTAGGCTACAATTTTGGCAAGCTACCAAGTAAGTTCCTTGGGATTCAAATTTTTTCAGGAAGCTGCAAAGAAAAACATTGGGGGGAGGTGGTGGATAGATGTAGGAATAAGGCCATGTCGTGGAAAAACAATTGGCTCACTCTCGTGGGGCGTATTACTACGACTAAATCCATTTTGTCTGCAATCCCAATTTATGCCATGTCAAGCTTGGAGGTCCCGGGGAAAACAAAATCTGATTTAGAAAGAATCCTTAAGAAATTCCTATGGGAAGGATTGAAAGGCAAAAAAAATATCCCATTAATTGGGTGGGACTTGGCATGTAAAGCAAAAGAGGCTAGTGGAGCTAGGCTCCACAAAGTCAAATGGAGGATAAATGCCTTGGGGGCAAAACTTTGTTGGAAGATGGTCAAAAATTCGGACAAACCATGGTGCCAAATTATGCAATCAAAATACTTGGATAACTTGGACAACACTAGAATTTTAACAACAGACAACTTAAGGGGTGGATCAACCGCTTGGAATTATAAACTAAAATGCAGACCACTGGTCACATGCCATATATCTTCGAGGTTAGGCAATGGGAGAAAGGTTCTCTTTTGGACAGACTCATGGAACGGCCACAAAAGTTTGAGTGACCTCTTCGAGTTGGACCAATATGTGGATAATAAAATAGTCTGAGTTCAGATCAAAAGTGGCAGATTACATTCAGTTAAGCAAAGATTCGTTGGTTGGCCAATAGAGCTAGGTCAATTTAGACTCACTACCAATTCCCCAAGATCTAAAAGCTCTGGTTATTCAAGAAATTCTTAATAGGAAAGTCCACCTACGAATTGACGACGACTCCATCATTTGGTGCAGGGCTACTTCTGGCAACTACTCAACCAAACTTGGTTACCAGATACAATCTACACAAGCAAAGGACAAATCAAGGATGACAAGGTTGTGTTGGAAGCAAGTGGTGCTACCCAAAGCAGGGGTGTTCTTATGGGTAGCAGTCCACCAACAATGTCTAACAGGAGATAGATTAAAGAGGATTAGCATCGTTGGACCCACAAGGTGTATATTATGTAAACAGGATGAGGAGAATGGTGACCACTTATTCCTTTCATGCCCAATGGAAATCACATGTTGGGACTGGATGCAATCGTCATTTAATTACACAAGCCCAAGACAAGACAAGTTGAGTGAGTTCTTATCCAGCTGGCACCATCTTTGGTAATATGGCACCATTTGGAAGGAGCGAAATAGACGAATTTTTAAAGAAAAATATTTAAATCGCTCCCAGTTAATCGACAAAATCTGAACAACCATGATCAAAACCGCAAACAATAGAATTAAAAATAGGGCCAAGGCAAAATTCTCCAGGTGGGATGAGGACATTAGGAAAACTTGGAATGAGCTCAAACTACCAAGCGTACCAAACATGGGGGCAGTCAAGGTTAACCAGAAGGCAATTCACTGGTTGCAATCGATTAGGCTCAAATGGAAACTAAATTTCGATGGGACTGCCAAAGGCAACCCCGAACAAGCAAGGGTTTGTTGCATAGTCAGGGACTCTTCAGGCAATAGTGTCTGGGAAGCCTAAAAAAACCTCAGGGTCTGCTCCAATAACATGGCAAAAATGGAGGCCTTATGGCTGGGTCTTCAGGTGTGCCTACAACAGGGATTAGATGGGTAGAAATCGAGGGAGACTCTCTGCTCTGTATCCAAGCGATCACTGCAAGAAAAACACAATGTTGGTGCATCGATGCCTGGATTTCTCCAATAAAGGAACTTCTAGGCAGACTTACTCATTACACATTATCACATGTTTACAGAGAAGCAAACAAGGCAGTAGACTTTTTGGCGAACTGGGGTACACTACAAGAGTTAAAGGTCATATCGAGCTTTGCCCCCACTCGATGGCCAGGTCTACAAGAAATCTTGACAAGTGATCTCTCAGGTGCAGCGAATGGAAATATCCAGAGACCTGTGATTATCCCCAACCGAACATCAAATCGTCAGTCGGGGGAGGATTATCTCGTTCAAGACTTGTGAGAAATCCCAATCCCCAATCACCCATGTGAATGTCCTTCTAGCTTTGGCTGAGAGGCTATATCAAGGAATGTTGTTGACTCGGTTTTCTTTTATACCACGAGTATCTATCAGTTGGAAGAGGCAGGCTACGAGATGGTGCACCAGTTTGGTCTAAGTTGTCGCTGCGATACAAAATCTCTAGTCGAACAGTGTGCTAGATTGTTCTCCTTTTGTAATCTGCAAGTGAGATTGGCGGTGGTACAGTTGGTGAGGAAAATCCTAGGGGATCATCGTCATTGGTGCGACAGAAATTTTTTTGAGACAGTGGTCAGTGCCATCGCCGACATTGTGGAATCCTCGGCTAGGGCGACAAAACTATTCCAAGGGTCCATTCTTGCTATGTATGCTCAAGCTGTCTTCAGTTCAACTTTGGACTTAGCAGAGGAAGGAATGGTCAGCTACCTAAGCATGTACTTCGACCCCTCATACAGAGCAGAGCTGAACCCCCAGGACACTGACTACGAAAACGAAGTCAGTAGGATGGCAGATGCATGGGAGACGTTCAGGGCAAGGGTTAAGAATAACAATCTGGGCACCTTCAATAGAATCATGCACCAGGGACAGTTGTGGCTCGGAGAACAGAGCTTGGAAAGAGTCATCCAATTAGGTAGGTGTCTGGCAGTAATATACCAGTATCTGGTAAATTAATTTAGCTAGTCTTATGGCATCCTATGCCCCTCCCATTGTACTTGAGTGCTACCCCCTTTTTTGGTAGCTCTTACCTAAATAATAAAAAATAAAAGTAAAAATTATAAGCAAACCTAGCAAATGAGAAAGCAAAGAGGAAAGCAACAAATAACAAGAGCAATGAATTAGAAAAAAATAATTTAAAATATGCCTCTACATCTACAAGCAAAGAGGATGACCAAACAGAGGTGCAACTGAAATTGAATGAACCGAAACAAAGGTTACATGAGAGCATAAAGAGATTTGATGATGAGAAAGCCACTTCAGAAAATTAAAACAAAACTTAGCGAAAGAAAAACATTGGGAACAAAAAATGGAGGAATGAAAAAAAACCAATGAAAGATTGGTGACAAAACTAAGGGAAGCACAAAATAAAGCAAAGTCTTGTCAAAATAAGTTAGTTGCATTTTGTAGAGAAACAATGATGAATATGAAACAAAATATCTGAGAGGAAATAATGCAGAGGATTGATCATTTGCGTGAAATTTCAATTGATTGATTCTCTTATAGTACATAATAGGAAGCTCAAGAAATACGTAGTTGACAACATAAATGTGATTTCAAGGGAGAAAATTACAAATCAAATTTTGCAAACAATCTACAAAGCTAGTCACAATGAATTGAAATCAAAAGGAATTCATGATCGGATTGATGCCTCAATAAAGGCGAATACTTTCATTCAAAAGTGTTTGAGAATAAGTTAAACGAAGGAATTTTTGGATTAGGATACAAAAAAAGATGAAGAAGATGGATAAAAAGGTAAGGAACTTGATAGAGCTTGGTTTGCCCTAAGCTTTTGACACAACAAAGAAATTCATTGGAAAAGATGCTTTCAGAAAGGAGGATATAAGGAAGATTGATTTGTACCAATTTCCTTATAACCTAGATGAGGTGAACTATTTGGATTCCATCAAACCACTGATAACCTTAATGCAAATTTAATTGAAACATTCAAGTCAACTTCCGATTTCAATCATGAATTGCTAACAAATTGTTTAAGTCAAATAATATCAGTTACAACAAATAACACTTCCATCAAATGAACAATGGAACATGCTACGAAATTTGATAGAGTGATTTGATAATATGAGTTTCCAACTCAGCTCTGTGCAGAGTTGTCTTTGAGAAAGATTTTGCATTGCCTCTATGTATTCCTTCATTTTATAATCAGTACAAAACTCAAATTCATTAATGTGTTCAAATTATATGTATTATTTATTTGTTCAACTCAAAAAACTCTGGGTTTTACTTTCTACTACTAGATATGTGCATTAAATGATTGTTCATATTGTATATGCTACTATTGTTAATATGTTATTAATCATTGAATGCATGTAAAACTTATCAGTATGACAATTAAAATATGAAAGTATTAATAATAGGATAATTAATAAATGGAAATTGAAAATTGTGCTTAATAACTAATTAACCAATTTGAAAACAATGTTTTAAATTTAGATTCTAAATTGAAACAATGGAAAATAGTATTACATTAATTTATTCAATCTTATTCATAATTTCATGGAATATAATATAAGATATCATAAATTACAGTTTGGAATATGAATCTATGATTCATGAAATGCAGTATAAATACCTAGAAATTACTAAATCCCTTGCATTTGCTAATTCACCTCTTGTTCCTCACTCTGACGATGAGATTGAGAGTCATCTTAACTCTAAGTTTGGTCCTTTTTTTTTTTTGCCATGCATACGTTTGCTTAATTGCATCTCAAGTTCAAATTCATTGTGTCACTACCATTTGTCTCACTACCACTACTGTTTGAAGTGTTGCACAACCCTCTTCTTTCACATATGGACTTCCAGATTGTGGGTGCCCTTTCAAAAGGAAAAGTTTAGATATCATACCTAGTCGTATACATCCTCAAGCAATTTTCCAAATTCTTATGTAGTTTTTTTTCTTATCTTTGATTTCAAAAAACCCAATGCACTAAAAACTCTCTCATCCTCCACCGACCCAAATATCATGGTTTTACATAAAGCAACAAGTTTGAATTTTTTTAATGAGTCATACAATATTTCACTCTCACCTAAGGTTGCCCAAACCCTTGTTATTGACCCCGCTTGCAAGGGATTATCCATGGAGTCAAATTGGTCAATCATAGTTATTGGAAAACGACCAGATTCCTCTCTAAGCTTAGTTTCATTTATAATTCCTTCTTTCTTTTGTCCATTGTATGTTGAACTGTTTGAAAAATGTTTGGCTAAGGTAGTTATGATCTTATGAAAATAGTTTGGTTTATGGTGGGATAGGACCCAAAATTGAATATACACAAAATACATGGCTTCAAGTAGTTCATCTCAAGGGAGTCATTCTAGAATCTCTAAGGAAATAGATTTTGTAATAGCTTTTAAAGTAGTACTTACAAATTTGACAATGTCGTTAAAAGCTTCCTTTGTAATTGAAGACTCTTTGATAGAATGCCTGACCATCGTAGAATATTGCACAAAGACACATAACTCCCCACTTGCATTAAACTGTAAAAAAAAAGATTGTTCAAATCTGTAAGTAACTAGCAATTTATAAATTTTGGACTTTCAAATGGATAATCTGGTAGATATAGATTATCGAGGGTTATGCATGTCATTTATTATATTCATAAATATACATAATTCTTTCTTGGGATTTTTTCACAAGATTGTTCATTTCATCTGACATGGGAAGAAGCCAGATAAAGTGAAGAGTGTCTTTATATCACTTAACCTATGTAAGAGGTCGAGAGCTTTGTCTATTGTGTGGCTATGTTTGTACACTACTCCAATCAAGGCTTAATATTCTTTAAAACTCTTTACGTTGGTCCATGTAAGGATATCCATCTGGTATCAACATCCTTAAGAAGATTGCTTCTTCTTGTTATTCCCTCAATAAAATTTTGAAATTTTGCAAATTGATTGGGACTTCAACCGAAGTATGAGCAGAGCTTGCAAACTAATTTTCAACTTTTGATATTGAAGGAAACTCGCTTACAATTTTAAATGCTAAATTCATTATGTGGGTCATGCAATGAATGTCAATCATGTATAGTGAACAAGTAGTTTGTAACTATACTCAAAGACCCTTCATATGACCTTGCATTACTGAAGTTCCATCAGCTCCTACACACACCAATTTTTTGGCAATTGTGAAGTCATTCATACCTCCAATTTCATTCAAAGATTTCTTAACTAGTTCAAATAGATTTTGTGACGTTGAACTCTCCTTCATTTTATGAACACATAGTAGATGAGGCTGAAGAACATTTTTGTGTATAGTATACACATACATACAAACCCAAGAAGTATTATCTACCACAATAACTACATCTAAAGATAATGCAATGAAGATTGACTCTTGTTTTTCCACCTCCACAAGACAACATCCCCATTCCCATCCAAAGTTTATTGACCAATGTGTGCTAAGAAAGCTAGGAATGCCCAAAAATAATAATAAATTATTATATTCTAGGTAGTCTGTCATAGGACACCCTTTGGATAAAATATGAAAAACAACACTCATCTAAACAGTTTTTCTTCCAATTGTGCTCCTGCGATTATATTTCCAAATTGAGCTTCAATTGAACCTCCACATTCAAAAAACTTTGTCATTCTTTGTACATGCTCATCATATTACAAGGCATGCTTTATATGAGATTTTTCCTTTGATTTCCATCTTACTATTGATTTTTTCTCTCTATGATTTTTTTTTTATAAACTTTACTGATATGCTTTTCTATAGTGTCAAGTTTTAGCTGCAACTTCTTGTCCCTTTCATATTTTCCTACAAATCTTACACGCATTTTTTTGGAGGTTCATCTTTGTTTGCATTCTCCACTAGTTCAATGAATGGGTACTTTGACACCCAATCAATCTGAAAATTCCTTGTCATATCCCACTTGCGCCCCATTTTTTATTTAGCTTTTCTTTTCCTTTTCCTTGCAACAATATCATCTACAACGCTGACATTGTCATCCAAGTCAATTAACTCATTTTGACTACCCTGGGTATCCCTTGGAACATCTTATGCGACATTGTCATCCTCATCTGACTCAATTAACTCATTCTAATCTTCCTTTGAGGTATTGACTTCTTTAAAATATTTGGTGCAAGAGTTGATGTAGTTCCATCTTGATCCAATTGACCAAAAACATTGTCAAAGTATGAATTTATGGTAACTTTATGTTTTGGGTGGTTTGATAGCCTCCCTTCACCAACCTAAGGAGTCTTACTCTTGTTCTTGCTCGACATCTCTCACGAAATAAAAGCTACCAAAAAATATCTTCTTATTTAAGAAGGAATCATAGAATATAAATCCCATTCCCTACTCAATATCATCTTTAATATTGAATCAAGAATGACAAAGAGATAAATAATCTTCCAACACTATGAAGAAATGATCACTTACCTTTAGGTTTTCACTGACTCGATATTCACTAATGCAACAATGCATGTAGTTGTAAGTTTGTAACTTGACTACAATCAAGGTTCTAAATCAAGAGCTCACAAGTTTAGAACTAAACAAAATGTGTAAAATAAATTAGATTTTCGATTGTATTTATATCAGTCTATATTTGGCGAATTCCACAAGATTTTTAAATGGTATAGTAAAAATTTGGCAAATCGCGTGTGATTATACACCGATACATTTAAATGTTGGGTGAATCAAACCTTGACAAAACACATGTTGTAATTTTCAAGGCAATTATCAACCTACAATTAGCATGGAGTTATCATAGTATTGATGAAATGGGTCCTCATATTCAATTATTTTTTAATGTAATTGACAAAATGTGTCCTCAAACATAATTATTTTTTAATGTTATTAACAAAATGGGTCCCCATACACAATTATTTGTAAATTTTATTGGAAAAATGGGTCCACTCATAGTGAACATTTAACGTTGTTGGTGAAATTGTTCTAATACACAATGTCATTTTAATAGTATTAACGAATATGTGGGTGATTTAATACATGCTTTCGAGTTTTTAGGCAAAAATATTAATTAGACCATTGGAAACACACAGTTTGTTATGGTGAAATTATTAATTACATATGCCTCATAAAATAAATTGATGACGAATTGGAATGCACTAGACCGATAATTCATAAAATCTGAGCGATTTGGCCAACCCGTTGGTGCAATGTATTCGCTAGTTTTGAAGTGGCCGATATGAACTATTCACAAATTGGCAAATATTCGCCACTAAAAAAATCACTGATCCTTTCTATAGCTAGATGTAGCATAATTGTAGCCCTATAGAACATCTACACCTGTAAAGTCTATGACTATCACAAAAGAACCAACCTCCCTTGCAAAATTATCAAAATTTGCTCTTTAACAGTTATAGGGCGTCAACCCTAATCGCAACACTAGCACATAGCAAATCAACAGTTAAAGATACCTCACACCCAAAATCCTCCAAAATGGATGCACCAAAAAGAGTAGGGTATAATGGGGTAGCTAGGAGTGCCCTTAAATTCATAGTGATTCAATATGATAGGTGGACACAGGTCGCACCATTCTCATTTGGTGCTTGCAATGTTTGAATAGATATTAAAATATTATCCATTTAAAATTATTGAGCTCTCTTTGGCCTTTACAACTTTTAAAATATTTTCCATTTACTTTATCAAGCCTTTCGACAAGTTATGCATTAATACCCACACCTCTAATAAGTACCATGGCTTTCTTTTGATAGCATGTTGAGCTCCTTACAATTATTAGGCTTCTAAAGGGATGTATGCAATCCCATGAATCCCCAACAATTGCTAGTTTTATTTGTTTATCAGGGTACCAAACATGAGCAAGACTCTTCATTAGGCCCCAAAGAGCACAGGTGCCTCATTTGGTCGAGTGTCAATTAATATAAAGTCTCCTTTTACCTTTTTCAAGCCCATCATCATGCGTCAAACCTCCACATCAAATCTAGGCCAAGAGTATGGAATATCCTGAAACTTCGACATACACAAGGCAAACACAAGTATGTCGAGCATCCCCTAGCACTTATACCTAGTGCAATAACATGGACCACTTTGATAAGCACCCTTCAAACTCATGTTAAGTCACCGAGAAAATGAAGGGGTCAATGAAGGAAGAAGACCACGTCAAGGGCTAGAGGAGGGGGGGAGAGCGGGAGAGGGCTAATACACCAACAAAATCCCATCAAATTGAAACATGGGCAAAATACATCCCAAACCCAACATAAAATAATTTCTCAATTTTCACCAAAGCCCTAACAAGCATCATTGAAACTAGCACTTGCACCAGGAGGGTGCAAGGGTTACACCGATAGAAAAATATGAATTGTTCTGAAATGCAGTTACTATACATTTATTTCTCTTAGAAACCTCTATCAACAATATGATTTATTGTTGATGCTCCTATTTAAGTAATGCCACTTTCCATTTTGAAACTTACCAATTGAAAGATCGTTGAAACGCCAAAGATGGAGGGGACTCTAATTCCTGGATTGCCTTACGATGTGAGCTTACAACTTCTGGCTAGAGTGCCAAGGCAATATTACTGTGTATCTATGTCTACGATTTCTCTCTCCTAAAGGGAAGATGTAATGAGTAACGCTCTTTTTGCCCAGAGAAAATGGTTGTAGGTAATGAAATCGTGGCTTTACATAGCTATGGTGTGCGAGCAAGAGAATCAAACCTCAATCCTCTGGTTTTTCAAGAATGCAAGTGCAGAGGGTTCAGAGTGGTGGCCGCTGTCGTTAATGATGGTAGAGCACATACCAATTTATGGATTCAGCTAAGCAGTAATTGGTGAGTTGTTGTTCATAATAGGTGGTTGTTAATCATATTTTTATGAAAAATTCAATTATAATGTCAACTTTTCCCCTAAGAATTAACAAGGATTTAAAAGGATTCATTTGGATCAGTAGTCTTGCACGAGCTTACCAGAGGATTAACCTTTAGCTATGGTTAAATTGATGACAGAATGGATAGTATAGATGGTCCCACCTATACTCAACCATTTAGGCTACATGGTGCCATGGATGGGACGCTAATTAATATGCACCGACAGAACTCAGTAGCCTAGTATATACACATTGAACACGCTCAGTAAATCAAAATTAAATTATTACAGCATTTTCGAAAATGAAAAACTAATGCGGAGATGATTTTCGAATTGAAAATTAAACTACCAATAAGGAAAACTATGAGTATAATCAAAGTATACACATCAGAAAATAAAGGCCCCAAAAAGAAGGGTTAAGAGGAATCAGAAATGAGTGGAGGAGAGATCTTTATCGCTGACGAAGAGGCCATGGAAGCCATAAGGAACTCTACCAGGGAGGTCGACAGAAGCCATGGTCTCCAACGTTGGAGCGCACGTTCATACAACGAAGCGCGACTCTTTGGTGCTTTCATTGTGCGTATATGCCACCACATAGTCGTCCTCCTCCTCGACGTCGAGGTCGGAAGTCCGTGGAACAAAGAAGGGTTCGTTTAACACACTTCTTGCCATCGCCCATCTCTTCCTTATCGAAATCGAGCTTCACAATCCCATATATCTTTGGCAACGGTGAGCCTATAAACGTGTAAGCGTACCGATTTTTCTTGGTGAGGAAGCAATCATTCACCACACCAAACTCAAGGCATTTGGAAGACAGAGGCGTCCTCGTAACGATGCTCGTGCTTAAATTTATGCGCACTTTCTCCACCGTGGAATGCACCAAATGAGTCATCTCCAGGATGTGTTGCATCGGGTACAAATCCACGGCAATAAGCACGATGTCGTCGCCCTTGTCCCATGTGTTGAGCGAATGAAAGAAATTGAGCCCCGAAACTTCCACTCACTTCATGTCTGAGTCGTTGGTCACGTAGCATAGGAGGATTCCCAGTTGGAGAGCTTTACCAGTGCCACAGTCGATGGGCGACCCCTCTCTGAGGATCATGTCTAACAGCTTCACCACAATTTGTATTTTTGTGTACAGGGCATGAAAGATGCACACGCAAATTTTGCCTATGGAGTAGTTAATGGGAAACTTTATGTTGCAGGTGGAGAGACAGTCGTAAAGCCAGAAACCACACTATTTCACAGGAGCGTGAGACAGGTTTGGGCAAAAATTTCATACAATATATAGCTTATTGGCTAAAAATACCCAAGCAACTAGCACCAAAGTCAATGTCAAGGGCATAAATCAACCCCAAACAAAACTTGATCAAATAAAAAATTCCCTTAATTTTTTACCATAGCTAGACCATTCTTAATTTCAAGATGTACTGTAAATGCATTTTTTACTCATGAAAATGATGTAATTTACCTCACAATGGAAAAATCAAGTCTTATGAATTTTGAAGCACATGCAGCCACCTAGTTAATGACACAAGCTTAGAGCTTCTTAGCTTCATGAAGTTGTTGCATTAAGATTTACTAAGATTCTTTTGTCCAACTTTAACAATCATCTAGTTTGTCAAATCAATTAAAACAGATTCAAAAGCATTTAATCATAAACATCCAAAAGATCAAAACTTCAGTTTCATGAGACCCTTTTGGCAAAAGCAAGTACTTTCCCCTTGGAGAAATCAATAATAACTTGAATATTTTGATTAAAGTAGTTGGTTTTGAGGGGACCGTAAACTCTTTACAATGGATGGGACAAACATAACACAATTACAACTAAATTGTCAAGCCAAAATAAAAACAACCACAACCAAGTTGTCAAGCACAAAATAGTACTCAAAGATATAGCTTAAGCAATGTCAAACCCCTTCTATTCAACCTCGTACCCTTAACCCTAGTGTGCAACTAACATACAAATTTGGGAAGACCTTTCTTCCTCCTTTGAACAATTGTCTAGTAAATGTTATTTTATTAAGTCTTCAGATCTAGGAGGGGCAAAGATGCCCCCTCAATAGGCCCATCCATAGTCACAATACAAACAAAGGACCATCTAGCTAGAGATTGGATTAGGAGCTAGCAGGGGCGAAGATGCCCCCTTAATGGGCTCATCCATGGTCACAACGCAAACAAAGAATCATCTAGCTAGAGATTGGATTAGGAGCTTGGTGGAAGTCACCAAAGGGAGTCAAAGGAGCCATAGGAGTGATAACTTGAAAGTTAATTTATCTAAAAAAGGTTGAAAATATGGATGGCCATCACTAGTGTAGAATGGTCATTGGGGGAGCGGGGGGGGAGTCAAGCCGGAGAAAGAAGACATGGCTGAAACAAAACAACAAAAGGATGAGTAAATGGAACATAAAATTGCAAGGGTTCAACACGAATGAGGAAATTAAGAAAATATGTGATGGAAAGATTCAAAACTGTCATGTGGGCAAAGCAAATTGGTCAGAAGAAACATACTATGGAGGAGTTTAACCCCACATGGGAGCACGGCTAAAGGCATTCATGAGATCTGCAATTAAGGGGGAAAGTGAAGTTAATTGCACAAATGAGGACAATATCACATCATCTCAAGTGTGAAACCAGTAGATGGACAATATCACATCATCTCAAGTGTGAAACCAGTAGATGGAAGAATGGGAGCACAGCTAAATGGCACTTCATGGAGTGCATAGCCTACAACAATATTTGTATCCAGCATGAAAGCAACCTGAATGTGGACAACCTAACCGCCTTAAATTTAAGGAAGCAAGGCTTAGCAAAACTGCCAGCTTTTTATTGAGATCCATAGTAGAAGATCTAACATCAAAAGGAGTTTGAAAATATCTTAGGGTTATAGCTCTTGGTACCTGAGACTGCTTAGTCTCATGGATGTCATTAAAATCTTTCATTCGTTTATTCTACAAGTTAATGAGCTAAACAACTAACATGAAAATACACTCTGCAAGCTGGGTGAACCAATGGAACAGTTAACATGTCATTTCTTATGAACATGAATATTCTACTTCTGCAAGCAAACAAACCATAGATTGGATGAACAACCAATCATGTCATACTTTATTTTGACCTAGACAAGAAACTACAAGCAAATAGGATATAACCATTACATACCCATGGGCTATGGGGCAAGACCACTCATTCAATAAGATACAACCAGCTTGATCACAATGCCAACAAAACAATGTCTTTTGAAAAAGTGGCTCAAGCAAGGAAGTAAAAGGAATTTGGACTTAAACAGCTCCTACTAGTGGAACTTTAGATGAGCCACCTAAGCAAGTCAAAGCTTAAAGTGTGTCATTTAACTTGCCTACAAAATGATAGACAAAGACTCGACTTGTATCTAAACTTTTGTCACCATAAAAATTAAAAAAATTAAAACATTTAAAGAGGAAGACATTTTGACTAGAAGAAATCAAGCTAACAGGTTCTTTTTACAAATAATATAAGAATTTGTACTTAAACAAATTTCTGGAGAAAGAGAAATGACAACAATAGATATAAAAGATAACATTTAAGACTGCTTTGAACTTTTATTAAGTATGATAATTAAAGTTTCTACTATTGATTTTCTACCCTACTTTCTAGTAGCAGCTAGATGAGTGGAAACTTTAAAGAGCAACTTTTTTTACAAGCGATAAATGTATAGGTTAATGCTTGGGAAACAATATAAAATTTATTAATAACATTTGTAAATTTTGGCATCCCCGAGCCAATTTAAATCCTATAAGGAACAATGGATTCCCTTTACCGTTTCATCTACAGCTTGCAGACTAATTCTAGCATATGTACTAACTTTATGTAATTTTATTATAAACTGGTAAACAGTTTTCAAAAATTTGCTGACAAATATATTTTATGAATATTAACCAATTAATAAATGCCCTGTGCAATACCATGCAGCTTGATCGTGTTTATTGAATGACCAGTTTATTAGTTATGCTTAAGCCTTATCTGATCAGGCTTGACATAGAAACCCACTGAAAGCTAGCTGATTAAAAATATCAATCGTAGCACCCTACCAAAATAATGTATACTCCTATGCTGACTAGAAATATCACTGTGTACATCCTACCAAAATAATGTAGATTCCAGATCTTAGGACACAATTGTATTTTCAGAGACATTTTCATAATAATTTTTCACCCAGCCAAATTTTTTCATATCAAAACACATAATTTCAAAAATGCTCCCCAATGAGCAAAAGCAACAAGATCATGTAACCAAAATTTAGCACATTATATTACCCCTCAAATATTCAGTCCAAAGAAATCGCAGAAAGTGCACTACAGAAAATTTAATGTATTACAGTGCATAACCTGGGAGACCATGTCCAAAAAGCTTATTGGTTTCTTGGCCTCCAATTTCTAACCCACTCTTTCAACATATTCACATTCCTGCTTACATCGTCAATGGTATCACTCTGGACAGCCATGATGATATCCCCAGAATAGCTCTCACGTGCTTCTTCAAGTAATACTTGAAAGATTTCACATTCAATATTATTCTGGAGCTTTTGCCCCAAGTAACCTCTGACAGAATTTACTGAACACTATCAGCTATAGAATATAAGGGAAAAATGATTTAATAGAACAAAGACAGGTGTTATAACTAGAACATATATAAGCATATGGATGAATGCTTCCTCACAATACTTCATTTGAATCCTACTACTATATGTGCAAAATACATTCTAGTTAAGCAGAGATTATGTATTTTGAAAGAATAACATTGAGTCTCAGTTATTAAGAATAGATATATATGTTACCTATTAGTCAGACGATCATATAGAACAGAGTTGTCTGTTTGCAAAACCACCACAAAATCAAACCACCGTTGTGGGAAAAAATCACAACTATGATAATCAACAATGTTTCCTCCCTCTTCCATTAAGTTTTCAAGCTCATCATTTACCTGGGATATAAACCATAAAATACTGAGTAAATTATGTAAATAAGCAATTCCAAGAAAATCTATTTCGCGATCCCAATCATTTCATGTCACAAATTGAAAGAATCTATCTAGCAATTCTCAAATACTTCAGCAATCATCTAATTTTAAGGCTTGGCTTATAATACAAGAATATATCTAAAGTGTTTCATTGTTTCCTGTGTAGTCACCAAACTCCAATTCTGCAAGTTCTGTTTACAGAGAATGACTCTACAATGGACTCTTAACTGTGATATTTTTTTCTTGAGCAAAACTTCATAAATGGTGAAATTAAATCAACTAGAAGGTAAATCAAAACATAGAATACAAAGTAGCATTCATCCACAAATACACACACAATTTTAACATGGAAAAACCCTAATGGGGAAAAAAACTCGAAGGTGTAAAAGCATATGATTGTTGTTTGTTCCTATTAGAACAGTTTATGACAAAGATTGCAGAATTTCATTCATCGTGGAACATTCAGCCTCAAGGGTCCTTTCATCCAAAATGCTACAGTGATGTACATGTGACTCTGACCAAATTATATCTTCCAAACTCCTTCCTCGATCATTTATACATTTGGGATAATTCAAATCAGCTGCTCTTCCGAGAGCTTTTGGATGTTTACAAAAAGTCCTTGATTGTGCGGGAATTATAGCAGGGCAGCCCCATCTCTGTGTAAAGGTAAGGAGAACACTGTAAGCGATTCAAATTGTTTATGTGGCTATCTCAAGCAGGTTCAGTAGCCCACAACTGAGGGTAGGACACATAGATACAAATCAGATTGGGCTGGGAATAGTCAAGCAGAAAGCAAAGTTGACCCTCCTACCTCATATAGGAGAGTTGGAACTGTATGCGAAATAGACATGCCACACATGAACCAAAAAAACCAATATTAATATTTACATCACCAATGATTGTGATGTACTCCTTGAATTGATGATGTGACTGATAACCTTTCTGCTGACTTGGTAAAATTGGCAATGTAGCTGCTGAATAGTTCTTCCCGCATAGAGCTGGTGAACAATGAGATAACAAGAAAGCAAATCTTCATGTTGTTCCATGCATTTATATTGCTTGCCATCTAGTTTTGCCCTGAGTAGCCACTTGGATCAGTATATGCACATTCATCCATAGAGCAGCCACTCATATGAATTACATGAAGAACTGGGAAATAAACATCATGAAAGGAAATGTGTACAGCAAAGTAACAAGATAAAAATTTGAAGGTTTGCAATGGGAAACCCAACGTAAGGTTGTGCTTCCAATCCACTATCACCAACGAAATGCAAGGTTGCATGCTCACAAAACTATGACATATGGCAAACACCTATCTCCCCTCTTTGGACTCTCACAACCTATCTTCTTCGTTGTTTTTCTCTGTATGCTCTACAAACTGAATTTCAAATCTAGATGACTGTTCAGCTCCCCTCCAATACTTTCTTTTAACCAAGGTATGCTAGAAGTCTGACAGGAAAAGATCCAAAGGACATACCCATCAGTCTATTTTCCAAGCCGTGCAATTGGTTTGAGATTTTGTGCTGTTCAAGACAGGTTTGGGCATGACCGAACATGTTCTAGTGACATGTTTGGTATTGCACAAATCCATTCCTGTGCTTAGTTTTCTTTGGGACAGATTCATTCAAGATCAAATCCATCAAGTGTGCACTGGAACAAGTTCATTTTTATATAAAAAAGGTGTAGGAAGGTTCGTTGGGCCTCCCTACACCATCTCAGACACTTCCAGTTTATTTCAACACTTCCCAGACATCTGTACAACTTCTGACTTACCCACTACAAATATGGAAGTGATCAAGCTATGTATTAATGATACTATTAGGGTTGTAGAAACCTCTCTTAGTGTCTTTACAAACAGAAATGCAACATGAATAAAATTGGTTGGCATGACAACTGTATCCAATCTGGATAAAATCTAAATTGAGGCTTGTGTTCCTTCTCTGTAACATCCACCATCCACTACATTATGGGAGAGGCAGATGGCATGACATCAGATGGTTTATATTCCAGTGAGATGGTCGGGTGTACAAAGACCATCTTACCTTCCCATCCATAATCTCAGCCCTTAATAGTTTGAATGGGAAGTGTCAGTACACTTTTTCATTGTTGGGCCAAATGGGAGAAAGATCTTAGTGGGGCAGGGAGGGAGATATATGTGGAGCTGTGTATGTGCCAAAAGGTGCCACAATCAAATCAAGCGTCTCATGCCTAATCGAAGAGAGTGACAAATCAGAACCTAGTGGAGACAAATGTAGAACAGGACCGAAAGACGAAGATGACTCCTCCAAATGCTGCTCAAAGATCTCCAAACAAATGCCAAACTATGACAAATGAACAGGTGGAGAAAGAACAAGATGCAACGAAGATAATGCAACTCCATAGGAGCTAACATCAAAAGAGGAGATGAACATCCTCAATGTTGTCCTTCAAATCTGCAAGAGACTCACAAAACAAACCTGCAAGATCTATCAAGTAGTCATCCCAATAAACTAATCCAGAAGACTGATATATACCTGCTGCAAAGAATAACAGGAAGTCATGGATGTGGCAATAGGTAATGGAGGTGGTGTGATATCAAGACATCTCTAGAATCTCAGTCGATGAGAGGACTTGAAGGTTCAAATGAACATATCGTACCTCTTGAAAACTATGCACACTAGATGCCTAAATGTGAATATCAGTCAAAGGATCATTAAGGGCAAAACGGGAGTATAATCTAGACTGATAGTCTGCCTCCCCAAATGCAATAATATCTCTGCTCTGCAAATCCCGAATGATCAAAGAATCAGGTGTGAACTTAACAATCTTCCCTGTCCCAATATGTGTAATCTAATATATAGAAAGGATATTGGTTGACAATTAAGGCACACAAAGGACATTATTGAAGGGTCCTTCATCCATGTCAATAGACCCTTTCCCATAAACACACATTTATGTGTTGTTAGCCATCAAGATGTGTGATGTAGAACAAGTCTTAAATGAAGAGAATGTAACCTATGATGAAGCCATATGATGTGAAGCTCCAAAATGAAGAAGTCAAACTCATAATCTGCAGTTATTACAAGTGCCTTGCCCTTCGTGTTTTCTGACTGTGATGATGAAGGAGAAGAAGATGAACCTGCTAACACAGTTGAAGGCAATTTGATATTGTTCTTTTGTAGAAGATGCATCATCTCATCAATATATTTTGCATAACACTAATGTTCATCATGCCTACATTTCTTGCAATATGCACATTTGGGTTTATCCTTCTTAGATGATTTCCCTTTGGAAGAGGACGATGACTCAGGGGTAGCCTGTGATGTCAATTCCTTGTCTTGCTCATTATTCTTCATGTCAATTTTTTTCTTTCCCTTGTTACTTGAAGCCTTTTGATCTTTTGTGTTCTAGTTAACAATAAGAGCATGTAGTTTTGAAGACTTCAAAGTACGCATTTGCACTAGGTTATTCTACTCTTGGGATAGAGAGGTAACAAAATTATCAAGTGATGGCAAAGCCCATCCAATTCCAAGAGCATCTTTAGTAGCATAAAATGTAGAAGCAAAAACTGAATAAGCAGGACCAAGTTTGGCAAAATATGGAAAGAATCAATTGGAAGTCCTTTTTCTCAATACCACACTTTCAACTACAATCTCAATGATTTGAGCTTAGTCAAGAAGTCCTAGACGGTGTCAAAATTGGTAGGATTCAAACCAATGAACTCATTCTCCAATTGAAACCCACTTAATGTATCATGCTTCTCAAACAAACTCTCCAATGTAGTCTAAATCTGATTGGATGCAGTGGCAAACTCAAATGTGAAAGAGGAGATCAAAAGAAATAAACATGCACAATGTTCCATAGGCTTTATCACGCTTGTAAAACCAGTTTCTTTTTTCTGCAGCAGTTGTTGGTTCAATGTCTATTCCCATTGTAACTCTATGTAATGTCCCTTTTTGAGGAATTCCTAATTTTAGGCCTGCAAAACAAAATAATCACTAAAAACTGATATTAATAACGAGTATCAACTTTATGGTTATATTCAGATTAATACATAAAATCTTATTATATTGAGAGCAATACATCATAGCTAAAACATTATAATATTTAGATCTATTTCATAACATTATCAATATTTGAATTCAAAGGCATCTTAACATCATTAATGATTATTCCAAGTCATATCCCTATAGCCAACCGTTATAGAAATTCACTTGAAATGTTTGCAAACCACATCTCAAGGACAGTTGTCCTTGTATTGCGAAAGCATGGGTGGATCCTCGTCCATCCATCTCAAGTGGTGTACTTGAGAAGACTCAAGCCCAGGAGCGCTCATTCGCCTCCTAACCCACGAACATGGTTGGATCTCAGGTCCACTTCATCCCTAAGTCCACCTTGGAGGGGCACCATCCTCCTTGATCAAGCCCAAGAGCACTCATTTGCCTCCCATCCCACGAGCATGGTAGGAGCTCCATCCCATCCATCTCAGGGTGGCATGCTTGATAAGACGCATGAAGATTGCCTTCCTCAACAAGCCCAAGAGTACTCATACACCTCCCGGCCCATGAGGTTGCATCTCAAAGGTGGCATGTTTGATGAAGGAAAGGTTGATAATTCACCTTTTGTGAACTCGAAAGGTCGATCAGCCTCCCTATTTGAAAAACATTTCTATAAATTCAAATAGATTGCTAAAGGAATCCACTATATTAATTGGTTATAAAATATCATTATGCAATTATAATATATATAGCTATTCCTAATTTATATTCTAGAACTTACTTCCTAATAATATTCTTGCTGAAAACAATATTTATTTCCAATAGATATCTTATTTTCCTTTTTGAATTTTTCCTATCTTATTCACTTGATGTCTCTCCCCACTCATTTGTTCTCTTTTTTATATCTTCCATGGTGGGGAGCGTCACATCCATTCATTAGTCATCTTAACCAGGGACACACCCTTCCACAACCAAGTGTTGCACCCCCCCCCGACCCTCCCCTTAAATTCTTTTAATTATTCATTATTAATTTTCTTATGGGGTTGTTGTCTTATCTTCCTTAATTAGTTCTCATCAAACCCCTTGAAGGGTTGTCACTTTCCATCTCCTTGGTCGCCACTTTCTTTATCTCCTTGGTCAGTGATTATCATTAGTCTAGGACAGGCTGCAATCTGGGGGTTTGTGATTTATGGCAGGGACATGAAACTCTAAGCCATAGTAACGAGACTCGGACTCGGCTAGGGTGACTCGACTCGGGACTCGGACTCGGACTCGGTGCAGACTCGGCAAAATGGAAAAAAGTTAAAAAAAACCTAGAAATTTGGAGATTTTTAAGGATTTAAAACTTGTTTCAAGCACCCTTTATTGAATACAACACAAATAAAAGCAAATTTGATCACATACACAAGTATACAACGATCACATAAGTATAAAGTACACAAATTGTAGTTGCGTTGCTGAAGGAAATAACATACTTAGATATATAAAATTAGTCAAATGTATACAAAAGTCATGGAATATGAAATCCATAACATTAAAATGTTCCATACAAATATGAAATATCAAAATATTCAAAACAATAGCTACAAGTCTATGACTCTATGGCATAGTGGAGCCAGCATCCTTCCTACGAAGGCGTCTAAGGGTCCTGGATGATATTGCAGCTGCAGCCATAGTCTCTGCCTCTGTCTGAGTCTCCATGCCACTCTCACCAACAGCAGCTATGTCTCCTCGTGCTCTATCCTCCTCCTCAGCCATGGCTACAACCTCAGCCTCTCTCTCTGCCTGGTCCACCCAATCAAGGTCCTCGTCACTAAAGACTGCATCTGTAGCCTCAGTGGTCCACTCAGACGGTGGATCAAACTCATCTAGATTGATCGGGGTGTTGTTGTGGTCAAAAAGCTTCCTGTATCTAAGCCAAAGGTTGTAATGAACATAGACCAAGTCATTGATCCTCTCCACTGTCAATCTATTGCGCTTCTTGGAGTGTATGTGCTCAAACATACTCCAATTGCGCTCACAACCAGATGAACTGCATGGCTGGCTCAATAGACGAATGGCAATATTCTGCAGGTTCCATGTATCAGAACCAAACAACTCCCACCATCTATCTGAGATGAGAAAAAGAAACAAAATCAATCTCATTTCAAGTTTCAAGTTCAAATTCAACATTTAATAATAAAATACAATATAAAAAGATGAAAATTATGCCCTTAAATATATTTTTACCTGGTAGTATTGTTGTCCTATTGTCTTTGCACATTTGACATGCAAAGAAGTCTCCTTGTGCCTTTCTGAAGGCATCTATCTCCTGCACTATCTGTGTAGTAACAACGGGCAACATCCGCTCTAGCGTCGAGTAGAGCCCACTAAGAATTTCTCTATCTACACGAAGATCACAGTGGAATTGGAAGGCCGGATTCAAGAAACATGCGGCTGCATGGATGGGCCTATGAAGTTGGTTTTGCCATCTCCTATCAATGATATCCCAAATGGGACGATACTTCTCCTCAACTCCACCATAGACTGATCTAATGGCCTCTTTGGCCCTATCCATGCCCTTGTATATGTAGCCCATTGCGGGGTTCTCCCCATCAGCAACGCGTAGCAGAACTAGCAAGGGCTCAATAAACTGCAAAGTGCAAACATGTTTCGCAAATAAGTGTGAACGAAAATAAACAAATAGAAGTAAGATATGATTAAAAATTAAAACATAATAAAGAATTAAATTTTACCTTCACAATCTCCTCCACTGGTGTCCAAAACCCTTGCTCATCAAAAATGCAATCAGCCACAGCAATCCCTGCAGTGCTTGTAGAAAAGGATGAGGAAGACCACTCCTCACCAACAAACATGCGCCTTAAAGCTGCCTTTGACCGAATCAAGGATTGCAATGTGATAAATTTGTTGCAAACCTAGTGATGCCAGGACGAGACAACTCCCTCAACCCCGTGTATTGCCTCATAAGGTTAAGCACCCATGTGTGATTGTATACAAATTTGCAAATGTTTTTTGCTGCATCCACACATGTTTTGATCCATGGGAGCTTGCCAAGATCCTCCATCATGAGGTCAAGGCAATGGGCGGCACATGGAGTCCAAAATATAGTAGGGTGCCTCTCCATCAATAATCTACCAGCAGCAACATAATTTGCTGCATTATCTGTCACCACTTGCACTACATTCTCTTCCCCCACATCAGCTATCACCTCCTCTATAGCCTCACACAGGTATGTGGCATTTTTGAATTGGGTAGAAGCATCAATGGACTTCATGAAGACGGTGTCTCCTGAAAGAATAAGCAAAACCAATTATTCAATAAATTAAAAAACATAAATCAGCCATATTAAATTATTAATCACTAAATCGAATTCAAATTTCAATGCATTGAGGGAAGTACAATTACTTCCGAAGGACACTAGAAAATTAAGCAGTGTCCTATTTCTCCTATCAGTCCAACCATCAGTCATGATGGTGCAACCAATCCTCCTCCACTGCACGCGTTGCGCCTCTAATTGTGCTTTCACATCTGCCACTTTTTGAGTCAAAAGTGGGCCTTTTAATTCATCTTCAGAAGGGGCTTTGAACCCCGCCCCACATATGGTTATGGCTTCAACCATGTTTTGCCAAAAAGGTGACCTAAAACATGTCATAAATAAATTAATAAGTTACTTACATAAATATTGTAAAATGAAAAGTTTTAAGATTTTAACTTCAAATTTGAATTCGATAATGAGATACATCTAGATTCTAAAATAATAAAATTTAAATATAAATTTTAAAACAATTAAACGAAAAAGAATTACCTGGCTACATGGAAGGGAATGGTGCAATAGTACCAAAAGTCTGCAATTGTCTTTTTTGCTACATCATGTCCGTCCTTGTTCCAACCCATGCTCTCAAGCGACAGTTGGGAACCAGGAGCAGTGCGTGGTACAAAATATGAATCCACCCTGGATTTACGAACTCTAGGGCCAATGCTAATACTGCCACTACCACTAGCAGTACTAGCGCCACCAGCACTAGGAATATGCATAGGCATAGCTAGTGCAGAAACAGTAGCACTAGCACAAGCACTAGCACTAGGATGGTATGGAGGCATGGAAGAAGCATCTCCAACAGCACCAAGTCCCTGTCCAACTCCCAAACTCACCAATTCCTGCTTCTGTCTCTTTTTCATTTCTTTTTGCATTTCAAAAGTTTCTAATTGCACCTGCACTTCACGAACAACCTCAGGAGGTGCTATAGGGCAGCCCACTGCATCATGGATGGGTATGCGTGCAATATGGTATTTTAATCTATTTATGCCTCCATGAAATATTGTTTTGCAGTATTTACATTTTGCTTCTTTTTTCATTCCGGGAAAGATTTCAGCATGTTTCCAAGCAGAGTCTTTTTTGCCTGGGGTTTGAGACATTGTGAAAATAATAATATGCTTTGATTTGCAAATGAATGTGGCTGCAATAACAAGTAGGGTTTCTAAAATTATTTAAGTTGCAAGTAGGGTTTGTAAAAAAAAATGCAAACTAAAAAAAACAATGATTTTACAAATTACAATGAATTATTTGTTAAAAAAACACAAAAAAATCCAATTAAAATCAAACTTACCTCTTATATTTGGCTTGGAATGCAATGCAAACTCCTCCCAATCACTGGTAATGAGCTCTCAATGCACCTCCTTGCTGGTATGAAGCTTCCCAAATGATATATGGCCCTGTATTTGTCTTCAACAACTTGCTGGTTGCCCTCTCTTCTCCTCCTATTTTGCCAAATGAATGAAATGAGGTTGCTTTTAGGGTTGGGGAGATAATATAAGAAAAAAAAAACAAACTTTAAAGTCAATTTTATGTTTTTTTATTGACTTTTCAATTTGCTGTTGTCGGCCGCATCCAGGGCTCGGGACTCTCCGGGAAGCAGCGAATTTGGCGAGTCCGGCGAGTCTGGCGAGTCCGGCTAGAACTCGGCAAGACTCGGCAGTGGCCGAGTCCGAGCTCCCAGGACCCGGCTAGGGGTGCTCGGCTCGAGACTCGCCGAGTTCTGGCGAGTCCGGGCGAGTCTCGTTACTATGCTCTAAGCAACTCTAAGTGTTTCAAATACCTCTCCATTTGGTTTTTCCACTCATAGTAGTTGTATAGAGTGAGAGGAGGAATTGGGATTTGATTTTGTTTTAGAATGAAAAACAAGAGTGTAGAATAGAAAACTGGCAATTGACCCCTTACAATTCAAGCAATCAACCCCCTCAAGCATGAAAAAAAGTCCCATTCAATGCAATTTTTCCAAAACACAACTCAAATACATAATCTAAAAATCTGAAATTATAGGTACATAATACAAAATCTAAAAAAACCAAGTGGATGGATGTGAAGATCTCAAAACCAACTTCCCAATGCCTATAAGAATGCAAAAATCCAATAGTGGTTGAAAGTTATAACTTCTAGAAAAAAACAACTCCATTAAGGCAAATGAAAAAATGACCTCTACACTTGTGGTGACACGCTAGTGGTTGGCTAGCTAAGAGGTGTCTAAGGATAGTGGTGCAAACACTAGTTCTCCCTCAATGGAGCAAAGGTGGCACATTGGAGGCTTTGGTTGGTGGAGGCAGCGCTAAGAGAAACTCAACCAAATCAAGCAGCATTTGGGTGGAGGCAACAGTATTCATACCTTACTAGGTCTAAACACTCTAAGACTAGGCAAGACCAAGGGTTGGCCCATGTTGTGTCCAATCAAACATAGGAGGCTAGTCACCAATATGACCACAACCCTGCAAATAAACCTTTGCCAACATGTCACAAATCTACCCACAAAAATTCATACCCTACAACCAACCAATGGTCATCGCACCCTATACCTTGAAGATATCAGTTGTACCCTAAGCCAAATCAGAATTGGCAATTTTCTGCAATGTTGTACACAGGTGATACAAGCACAAACAATTTGTTGCAAATCTTATCAGACTACAACAAACAACCTCTATGGATCCATACAACTATATGGATTTTAATTATCATAAATCTACCAAACCCACCAAAAATAGCCAAAAAATTACCAACACCAAAGCCTATTGAGTTTTATATCGATTTACAAGTTTTTGGGCCTTTTGGACTCATGGTGAGATCTATTTTGCACCATGTGAAACTTCTTCATGAAAACTCTCCAAAAAAGAGAAAGGTATTGCAGATTTGCACCTAAGATACCATTTAAAAGTCGATAGCCAGAAGAGTCAAGGATCACCTACAACCGAAACTACCTTCCACACAAGATAGAAGGAATGGAAATGTAGTATTGCCAAAGAATAAATACAATGCATACAAGATGGTAAATTATGTTCAATGAGAGAAACACTTGTATATATTTAGGCAAGGGTGAGACCTAGGACAAATTAAGATGATGTCAAGTGTCTTAATCGGAATCCTATGACATGAGACATAAATATTAAATGCACTAAATCAACTTGACTAGTGTGAAAAGGTCCTAGAGGGAAACTTGTTAGGTAATATATCCTATTCAAACCAACACCCCGTTCCCAAAGACAACATTCTTTCAAGGATTCATGCTAAAATGGAATTCCTAACTTCAAATACAATGGGTCAAGCATTTTGCAATGCATCCAAGATCGAAGCAAGGCAAACCTTAAGCAAAAGTTATCCCCGTGCAAAAAACTAGTTGCAAGCCTTTTGCATAGAAGCAAAATTCCTCTAAGCAACTACAACACCCCAGACTAGCTACACAAAGACCTAGAACATCATCATCATCTAAACCAAATAGGGACAAGGGTAAGAAGTCACAACAAGGTGATACTACCATTACTCACACTAGCTTCCACAATGGCATTGCATGTTGTGTATAACAATCACTTGTTGTGCAAGCCACATCAAATCCCGAGCAAGTTGAGGATACTAATCAAGAGGCGCAATGTCTTAAGTTAAAAACACAATATCTCCAAAAATATGCAATAGAAATTTCTGAATTAATAGAAATTTCTGAATATCAAACAGTTACAGAAAACACACTAAAAACTGCCCAGAACTTTCAGAAATAGCTTACATTATTTTTCATATTTTTTCGTGAGATGAATATGACCAGCAAGTACACAGGTTAATGCTCAAATACCTGAAGCATGCCTTCAAAACCCGAGTCGTCCCAGCCAAAACCCTTAGAAAATCAACACTAGGTCTCACCAAGATGTCACCCTTGTCTTTGCTAACGCTAGCCTCAAGGATGCTCCGGAAAATGCAGGAACTTTGTTGTAGGTTGTCCAAATCTGATTCTGATATCGCTGAACCACACCTCCAAAATCGTCTCCAAAACCTAATAAGAATAGGCAGCTCTGAAAATGATGTGCTAGGGAATCAAAGACCAAAGCCCTTCCTCCGAAACACAACCTACTGACTAGGGGGAGCCCGTATATCTCTCTGAAACCAAGGTTACTCAAGGGTTTCAAGCCTCAAGCCAAGAGATTGCAGCAGCAATAGAGAAAAGTCTGATCACATAATCAGCTCCAACAGAACCCTAATAAGTTATATAAAGACTCACAAAAGAATGATCTAATCTCAGCCATAATTCATTGCAAGGCCAATCCAATGCTCCAAATAAAACCGTCAAAAATGAGCCAATAGGCTCCTTATTTTCCAACACCCCCTTGACCTTTTTTGCACATATTTTATAAAAATAACTTAAATTCCATGCCTCTTAAATCATTAAACTCAAAAAGGGGAAATAATAAGTCTTTAGGCTAAAAGTCACTTAAGTTGCATAAAAAGACATGCCTACAACTTACGATTAGAATAAAGAGGAGGCCAAAGACTCAAACACTTACCCAATGATGCTCTAAGTCCTCTTCCTCTTAGGTAATCCAAGGAAAGGACAGTCAATGCCTAGTTAAGCCTCATGGCTTGAGTTGGGGACATTGTTGACATATAAGGCTTGTTGGACAAGCACAGTGTGGTGTTTTCAAATTTACCATAGGGTCTACCTCCAAATCGTGGTTTTAAGCATGTTGTTGAGCTTGTGCATAGCAAGCTAGTTGTTACAGATCCCTACCGTCATCCTAGACAATTCAAGGATGACATTGAGAAGACTATTCGGGAGTTGCTTGATGCGGGACATATATGGCCTAGTTCTAGCCACTTCGCTTCTTTTGTTGTCTTGGTGAAGAAGGATGGTACCATGAGGATGTGCATTGACTATCGTGCACTAAATAAGAAGACCATCAAGAACAAGTATCCTATTTCGCACATTTATGAACTGATGGATGAGTTACATGGAGCGATCTATTTTCATGGTACCATCCTTCTTCTTCACCAAGACAACAAAAGAAGCAAAGGGGCTAGAGCGAGGACATCTATATCCCACATCAAGCAACTCCCAAATAGTCTTCTCAATCTCATCCTTGAATCATCTAGGATGACGGTATGGATCTGCAACAACTAGCTTGCCATACACAAGCTCAATAACATGCTCAAAACAACAATTCGGAGGTAGACCGTATGGTAAATCTGAAAACGCCACATTGTGCTTGTCCAACAAGGCCTATATGTCAACATGATATCCCTATTGTCATGTACCACTAGACCTATCTAAAATGAAACACTGCACTGCCCACTAGGCCTTTGAATGTCGAAAAACTCTCTCCATCCTCCTAGTTGAAATGACTCTAGGAGCATCTAAAGATAAACCTCGTAATACCACCTTCCAACCACTGACTATGAAACTCAACTGCATAGTTTTAAAGTTTGAGACATGGACTTATAGAAAGCAACCACTGAACACCCAACACAACATTAGCCTCATCAATGTTGACCACATAAAAGTCATCAGTAAGGGTGTAATTATCCCAACTCAAGCCATGAGGCTTAACTAGGCATTGATTGTCATTTCCTTGGGCTACCCAAGAGGAAGAGAACTTAAAGCATCATTGGGTAAGTGTTTGAATCTTTGGCCTACTCTCTATTCTAAGCTTAAGTTGTGGGCATGTCTTTTTATGTAATTTAAGTGACTCTTAGCCTAAAAACTTATTATTTCCCCTTTGAGTTTAATGAATTAAGAGGCATGTACTTTAAGGGATTTTTATTATACATGTGCAAAAAGGGTCAAGGGGGCGTTGGAAAATAAGGAGCCTATTGTTGAACATATGTTGTCACTGATGTCAAAGGAGTGATGACAGATGTGTGATAGAGGTATGTTGGTTAAAGAGTCAATAGATTGGTGAGAATTAAATGTAATTACTTCTGTCATGTAATGTCTGAGTAGTTGAATTCCGAAAGTACTGTGACAAGTTGTGTGATCAATTGCGGAATGTTACTGTTATCATTATTAAGAAAAAGGTAAATTGTGAAGATCTGTTGCAGTATGTTTGTAATATCATCTTGTATCTATTCCAATTGTTAAAGGTGGTCTAGAAGTGTTTGCAGTAGTGTTTTGTGGTTTGCTACGCATGCACTGTATTAAACTGTCATCGTGTTTGGCTCTGCATTCTACCACAACTAAATTCTATGGCTTGCGGTTTGGAACTAAAGTAAGGTTATCCATGATATATCAGATTCCAGAGTTTCAGAGGTTGAGCTTCAGCACAGAAAGATAAAAGTGACGGAGTATAATCTATGTTTGTGAATGATGTCTGAGTGCTTGCGCCAGAGAAGGGAAGAGTGCCCTAGCTGGAGGAAGTATGTGAAGATAAAATAGGACCAGCTTAAGACCTTGGAAGGAAGCACATGATGCATTTGATTTGGAACCAAGCCGACTACACGTTTCATATCGTTTTGAATTGAGATCTATCCTTGACCGACATGACTAATTGAGGATGGTGTTAAAGGATTCTAGGCCAACATGAGATGTTGTTAATATGTTGGAATGCATATATATTGTAAATTGTGTGTGTCTCGAGAGTGTGAGTGTGTGTAATTCTGCATGAAAGGATATGTAAAATATGTGTGAGCAAAAAAGAGAAGTCAGGGATGTTAAGAGAACCTGAGATATCATTAGAGGGTGTGTTTGCCTGTTGATTCAGGCAAGATTCATATTCTTTGTAATGTTGAAGTCTCTCAATTTGAGTTGATGCTTGGTGACTATGTTTTAGGGGATTGGTGTCTCCTACAGGTTGGTGCTTGCAAATCAGAATTTAAGGAGATTGGTGTCTCTCTTTAAGGTTGCAATTCCTGTGGGTTGGTGCCTACAAAATCACTTATATTGTGTGCCCTTCACCTATTGGTTCATTTTTTAGGGTTTTATTTGGAGCATTGGATCAGTCTTGCAATGAATCCATGGCTGAGATCAGATCATCTTTTGTGAGTCATTAAATAACTTATTAGGGTTCTCTTGGAGCTGATAATGTGATCAGACTTTTCACTATTGCTGCTGCAATCTCTTGGCTTGAGGCTTGAAACCCTTGAGTAACCCTAGTTTCAGAGAGACATATGGACTCCCCCTAGTCAGTAGGGTGTGTTTCGGAGGAAGGGCTTTATTCTTTGATACCCTGGCACATCATTTTCAGATGCTGCCTATTCTTATCAGGTTTTTGGAGACCATTTTGGAGGTGTGGTTCAGAGATATCAGAATCAGATTTGGATAACCTACAGCAAAATTCCTGCATTTTCCGGAGCATCCTTGAGGCTAGCGTTAGCAAGGACAAGGCTGATGTCTTGGTGAGACCCAGCACTGATTTTCTGAGGGTTTTGGCATGGACGGCTAGGGTTTTGAAGGCATGTTTGAGGTATTTGAGCATTAACCTGTGTAACTGCTGGTCATATTCATCTCAGGAAAAAATAAGAAAAATAATGTAAGCTATTTCCAAAAGTTCTAGGCAGTTTTTAGTGTGTTTTTTGTAACTGTTTGAAATTCAAAAATATTCAGAATTTCTATTAATTAGCAGAAAAATCAGAAAGATATTCTGAGCATAGATCTGACCTTGTTGAAGGGTTGTCTATTTGCAAATAAAATTTCAGAATTTTCTATTTGCATATTTTTGGAGATATTGTGTTTTTCCCATTATCCCTATTTAGGGATATTAAATCAAATCTCAAATGAATTGCTGGCAGTGCTATAAAAGAATAAGGATTCATCCACCATGTTATTTGGTCCAGATAGTCATTACAACCAAACTACTTTCTATAGTCACCAAGTGGTCCCATGGAAGGGGCATTCCTATCTTTTCTCAGTATAATGCAGTCTAGGTAGGGTGTTCAATTAAACAATCAGCTTTGACCTAGCAGCCTCAACACTTTCAGACAAACTCTCACACAACAAAGGGCAAAATAACAATAATACAATTTATATTAACTCTGAATATCAGCATTCAAATGGATTACAAACATGCTATGAACTTATTGAAATAGAATCTACACAGAAAATGGCTCAATATGGCTTTTACACCCAAAATGGAGGAATTTCTGAAAAAAAAATATTAATCCACACAGTACTCTCTCTGGTTTCTTCCTTCTGTTTTCTCTACGAAGTCTTTTCTCTCTCTCTCTCTTTTTTTCAGAAAATCTGCCTTTCCAGTGTTTTTCTCTATTTCTTGCAGTTCTTCCACCCTATTTTTTTGCCACAAGTGAGGGCATGATTTTGAATTTTCAAAATAAAATGACCTGTCCACGTCTCTGCATCTACCCTTCTGTTCCTTACAGTCATTATTTGTTTCACTTTATTGATTCTTAATGTCTTCATGATGATTGAAGAAGCTATCCTCAATCATTACACCCTATCCGTTCATCTTCCATGTGGATTTGTCTCTATGCTGGGCCAATTCATACAAGATTTGATTGAGTACTAAACTTTCATTTGGCTTTGTTTAGTTCCAAAGGAAACTTGCCACATCATCTTTGAACAAAATTCCTAAAATCATCTACTTTATTCTGACTGAAACAGCTTGAGGACTCCATATGTCAAATATTTGATGGAAAGTCAATACAAAACTACAATCCAGAACAGTTATGCAGCGAATGAAATAATCATGCAACAATTTGGAAAACAGTTGAATGGCAACTGGGAACTCACACAGCATTGGCTAAATAGTTGTGCAACAACTGGGAAATCATGCAGCAAGTTGCACAACAACTGGGAAAGTAGCTGTGCAGCAACTGGGAGCTTACACATCAAGTTGCACAGCAACAGGTAAAGCACCTAGAACAACTCACTAACCTCTATTTCCCAAATCATGCTATCACATCAAAAACACTCAAACAAAAAGACCAAAACTTTGACAGAACCTACCTTATTTTGTTTTTAAATTTTTCTTGATGTAAGGTTGCTCATGAACCCAAATGCTCCTACATCAAACATGTTGGGTTAAGTAAAATGTGACATGAGCTTGAGGCTCATGAAAATTTTGCAAAGTATGCAACTGAGATTCTGTGCTCAGCAACATCAGATGCACTCAACCATGTTGCTTCATTTTCTGTTTTATTTTTCCATTTCACTAAGTACTCTTTGTAATCTTTTCCCCTCAATCACTCAGGAGACTACCAGTGCTTCAACTTCTTCCTATTATTTCTCAGGCAACTACTATATCCATTCTTCTGTTGGCAAATCTAAAACTGTTTTTTCCTATTCACTTGTTTGTCCTTCATGGTAATGGTATAAATCAACAA